>JAMKCH010016027.1:0-107532 GCA_023653785.1 Ophioderma brevispina
GTTAACATCTTTAACATCTTTTTTTGTCTCAATCTTTCCTCTCAATCTTTCCTTATGTTATTATCCTTGTGACATAACAAATTCGACTTGATTTCGTGCACCGCTTAATAACAACAGAAAAACAACCTCGATGCACAGATGAGGATCAGATTGGACCCACCGAAGAAACGACTTCAACAAATATGTAAGTGAAGCAATGCAACTTTCATTGCAGAGCCTCTACAGTGTGTATGAGGAAAAGTATTCCGACTATTTTGTTAAATTTAGGGAAAACTAAGAATATCATTGGGTTTTGGTTGATGATCTGCACAGAGATATTATGTAAAAGTACCTCTGCTTTTGTAATCTGCAAAGAAATACGTTATGTGGTCGACTTAGCCAGAAAAATCTAAAGACCTTTTTGTGTGTGTGGTGGGGTTATGTTACATCCTGTGACCGAATACCTCCAGTAATTTATACTAGACCACACCTATTGGTTTTGCTTTTGTTTTACCATGGCCTTTATCAAAAATAATGAATTTGACCATCTGCCACTTTAGCTATCCTATGGACTCCCACTTAAAAGTCTATCATCACTTCGTCAATTTCCATTTCGTCTAATAACCACATGTCTAAAAACCGTTTCGTTCTAATCAGATTGTCTATTGCCACTTAGGCTATAACCACTTAGTCTATTGTCACTCTTTAGCTATAACCAGATTGGTCTAATTGCATTTTGTCTACAACCATTTCGCTATATCCAATAGGCTAATTTCACTTCCACTTCGTATAAAGTCATTTGGTCTACACCCATTTTAGTCTAATAACCAGTTGGTATAATAGACCATTTAGTCTAACCCATTTTGTCTAAACCCATGTTCGTCTAATGATCATTTCTAATTACCAATTACCAATTTGTCTTACTCTCTTTTGGTCTAAACCCATTTGCGTCTAATAAATCTGGTTGGTCTAATGCCCATTTAGAGTCTAAAAACGCCTTTTGCCCTAAACCCATTTCGTCTAATGACAGTTGGTCTAATAACCTTTATTCTAAACCCATTTTGCCTAAACCATTCCATTCGTCTAATGATCATTTGAGCTAATAACAATTTAGTCAAACGCCAAAAGAATGAATATATGGCCGTCACATGATGATGATATCATCATCCTATCTTCTGCACTACAGACGGTACTCCAACTCAAAGAGGTCAGGGACTTCAGGTACCCCTCCTATGTGTTGCCCACACAAGCCTTCCTTCCCAAAGGACAAAGCTTGAAATAATGCAGTAAACTACACACTTAGCAATCTGGTATCTCCAATTCAGCCAAGCTGATTTTTTTTTAAAGTGTGTGGAGTATGGTACCTGTACGGAGAGGTACAAAACCACCCTGACCTGAAGCACATGTCCAAATCATTCCATCTTCAAGGATTAGTTTCTAAATCCGAAGATGGGGGGACTAGTATCCTTATAGAAATTAAATGTCCCTGACAGAGCAGAGGTGGAATATCGTATCCTTAGGGATAAGTGTCCATAACCACTGGACTGCAATTACTTAGGAATTAGTATCCATTCATAGTGACTAATAAGTCTTATAGGCACTATTGTCCAGGTCAAGGACACGGAGAATATCGATCCTTAGGAGTTATGTCCAAGCCCGACGAGGACGGACTATTAGTCCATAGGAACTATTGTCCATGTTTTAGGTAGACTCTACTGGTTCGTAGGATTTGTTTCAAGTCCGAGGAATGGCTTAAGAATTCTAATCAACAAGATTTTCACCTTATATTACTAGTCAGTGACAGTCTGATTAGATTCAAGAGGAAATAAAATAACTAATGAAAAATAAAATAGAAAAATAAAAATAAAATCAGAGTCATTGGCATGTTTCATGCGTAATCAAGTGGAGTAGTGATAGTGAGTTGCTTCAACCTTAATGAAGAGTATAAAATAATATTAAACTGTCTCGTCGATAGTAACAAGAATTAACTTTAAATACAAAATACAAAAAGTGCACAGATTTTTAAATTGATCCAGTTCCAGAATATGTTTTAATTGTAATCTGTTGCTACACTCTAAGAAAATAATGTGACTTAGCATTTCCTCCCCTGGCGGCCTTATGATGGATCGGGCCCAGGAATGAAATCTGCAAAAATGGTTCAAAGAATCTTAGACCCCCAAAAAGGTTTCTAACAGAACCATAAAAATGTGCTATACCGCAGTTAAATAACTCGTTTGGTTCGTTGAAAACCTTAATCCTTGTCTTACCAGCCTTTTTTTGTTTACCAAGGGGGTGGGGGTGGGTGACCTGGCGTGTGGTTACCTCCCCTTGGGATTCGTGCTTATATTTTTGATACCCCAGTGGATAGTTTATGGTCTTTTTCTTTCCATTGATACCAAGTCAGTACACATACATGATGGCATCACAATGACGTCATAAGTCCACGAATCGGGACATGGGTATTTTCTTGAAAAATAGGCGAAAGTCCAATTTTTGCGCATGTGTGTTGGAAAATAAGGGTAAAATATGCAAAATGCATGCATGTGTTGGAATGTTATTTAAAGGGTGTAAATATCTGGAAGGAAATGAATACACACAATGAAAACTTAGAGATGTAATTATGATATATGCCTGTACTTAAAAATAAAATAAACAAGGGCTCTTTTTCCTTGGTCCGAGTCCGATGGACGACTATCCCTAGGAACCACAATCCCCGGACTATTTCTCTAGGGGAATATATCTCATTTGAGACACTGGATCTAATTTGTTAGTTTTCAACATGAAAAAATAAATTTATTCCCGTGGAATGGGGTGGGGGGGCACGTTTTCAAAGGTGGATAAGATGGCTGAACACGGACTTACACAAATGCACCCTGAACGAGCATTTCCTTCGACTAAAGAACATACCCTAAACAATTATTTTTGTCATTCTTGCTACCCTAAACAAGTATCAATGCATTGCGCATTAATTAAAAAATACAGCCTTTATTGTAATTGATTTGCTTGCTACAAGATTTATGATTGTTTTGATCTCATCCTCCCTCTGCTTATTTGAGTATTACTAACCTAAGTCGTGCATCACAAGTTTAGGTTAAGAAAAAACAATACTTTTTTTCCATATTTTCCCTGTTTTTGGACCACCCTAACAATGTACAACCGGAAGTGGGTTCTTTGAACAAATTCGGGGGGGGGGGCAATTTGTATTCAAAAGTGGATTATAATGCGTGAACAAAAACGCGTAAAAGAAAAAGGGATTCTTTTTTAGGCGTTTTCTTGTTCACGCATCTTTTCCACCTTTGAATACAAAGGGGGGGGCCCCCCCCCCCCACGAAGTTGTTCAATGAACCCACTTCCATTATTGCTTTGTAAATATAAAGGGTTGGAACCTCCCGAACTCATGAACTCCAAAATTTAGAGACGTCGTTATTGGTTACACGCGTAAATGCTAAATCTTGACTCAAAATCTTATTTTTTATAATTCGTAATATAAAGCAATATTTGCGTATTTCAAATCGTTGGCGCTAAAGAATTGATAGATTTTTTTTTTGCGCGACGAGGACGAACAAGCCTATTTACCAAGACTGTCGTAGCAACTGGACAAAATGTGTCCCAGAGAATACTAGTATGTGAACTCAATTGTTTCTCCGCCTGAGGATTTAGTTCATGTCTCACCCCGGGGGCACTCCCATTTTGGATGTGCTCTCATGTAAGGCTGTAAGACCCCCCCCATTTTCAGCTCGGCTGTCACCCAAGACCCCATATATTTGCAAATGTCACACCCAAAGACCCACCCACATTATTTTTCCCAAATCTGTCACGCAAGACCCCTATTTTGGGGAATCTTTCACCAAGATATCCCAATTTTGGGTGCACTTTTTGCAAAATTTCCTAAAAAATTCAAATTTGGTCACCGCTAAAACCTCTTATTTTGGGGCATTTTGGCGGTCTCATCACCCAAGACCCCTAGTTCTTTGAGTCATCTTCATCGAATTCCCCTGGGTTTTGAAGTGCCAGCCATCTCTCACCCATATCCATGTCATATGAATTGCCACCCCCCCCCCACCCCCTCGCCAAGCCCCCCCCCAGCGCCCACCCCCATCCCCCCCCCCCCCCCCCCCCCCCCCCCCCCCCCGATCTCTCGTGCGTGCAATTTTGTCAAATTAATAACATTGTGATGTCTTGGTTGGAAGATGAACATGAGCTGGCAACTCAAAGTTGATCAACACGATATAACCCTACTTTACGTTCACCCATATGTTCCACATTTGCAATAACTTTCTAGACTTAAATGCAGGGTTAAAGATATAGGCCAACGCGAAATGCGAAAATTTTTTTATGCATTTTGATCCCTGTTTTTTAATTTTTTATTTTTCTCTTTTGTATTTGGTTTTTGTTTGTTTTAGGTTGTTTTTTTGTTTTAAAAAAATTTTTCGCCACTTGGTAAAAATCTAAAAGTATAATAATGATAATAATATAATAATTATGCGCCAAAAATCGAGCAATTGTTAAAGCAATGCGCGCGGTCTTCTGCGACAAATTTTGTTGTTGTTGTTGTTTTTCCTTTTTTCTGCATATAATAATGCGCACAGATTGTTTATGCAGAAACTAAGTACCTGAATATTTGGGAGCCGAACGAGATATATAACACGGGTATCCGTCAAAAGGTCTATTTTTCAGAGAATTTCGACCCACCCAAAACAATTTTTCAGCCATGATCAAACCGAGTGAGCATCTTTCTGATGCATCTAAGGCAGCTTAGTCCATCTAGAATGACCCCCCTCCCCCGCCTCGTTCCTGCCCGGTAGTCCCCCCCCCCCCCCGTGACTCCGCCACCAGCATCGGCGCGCGAGGCGCAGGCCTCGGTGTCTAGGTCAGTTTGATACCGAGGGTCCTGGTAGATGGACTGGCCAGCAGGCTGGCTGAAGCTGAAGTTAACCCCACGATAGGTATTAGATCATTTTTGCATCGTGGTGTTGCGCATGTTGGGTGTTTTCTCCTCTCATCTGTGTTTTTTTTGTTCGTCCTGCCTGCTGCTGCTTCCTCGTTTTTGTTTTTTTCTTGCAGTAAGGACCCAATGGAAGTAGCCTTTTTAAAGAGACATGAGGAATTCCCAGAAATAAGCGCCCCAATTTTTCGTCAACCTCGTTTTTTACATATTTGGAATTAGATCACACCTGAAGTGAAAGCCAATTCGCCGCTTTATTATTAATAAGATTATTATTAGAAGTTTCTGTCGTTTCACGACAGAACGTCAAGCATGGTTTTCTTTGGGAACGATTACGATAGCAGGCAGTTCCACAACAGGTTTGCGGTTTTTCTTCTTTTGCACCTGTTGTTCCAATAAACCTTCCCAAACGTTCTGTAGGTGGTCTACAAACCGACCAATGAATTTTGGAGAAATTAATATCCTAAAACATCTCCTCCTGTAACTTTAAAGGCTTTTTGGCTAATGCCTCCTTGGTACTACTCCTTGTTATTATTCATAATCCCAGAATCTGAATTTTTTTTTTGGTACCTGTATTCCAGTAAGTTTATTTTTAATTTAATTTTATGTGCAATATGATGATCTTATCCTATTTTAAACCATTCACTATGTCTATTCTGTGTGCAATTTTGATGTTGGTTTGAGTACTGACGAAAAAAAAAACGGACATGGGGAAACGAGAATGATAGGCTTTCAAATGAATATTTTGTAATAATTTTGTATTTCTTTTTATCATTGTTTAGCTAGAAAAAGCCTGTTCAATATTAGTTTTAAAATAAAACCATTTTGGCCAACATTTGCCAGTCAGATCTCGAATGCTGTTTTATAGATGTTTCTGTAATTTGATAAGAAATAGGACTAAAAGAAAAAAAGGAAGGAATGCATCACACACTACAATACATTTTACCATCCACATGACAACATTGCAACATGACTCTGTGTTAACAACAGACCTTTGACAAGCGTGAAAATTATGAAAGGTCAACTTCCATTCAATCATATCACAAATTAGGTTTGAAATGTGTGGATGGGTAATATTTAAGAAAAGCTGGTAACATATAAGGTCTGAAATTCGAAATAATAATGTGAAACATGTCATTTCGGGGGTTTGTTATTTATATTGTAATAATGGTGCCCTTTTTGTTTATACATGCATTAGACACAATAGGATAAGAACGAATGGTCAATTAGACGAACTTCATTAGTCGAAATGGTTTTAGACAATCTGGTGATAAGCCCCAATTGGTCAGTAGACGAAATGACATCAGACGAATGGTTTTAAGACAATCTGGTGATTAGACAAATTGGGCAGTAGACGAAATTATAGACACATGGTTTTAGACAATCTGGTGATTAGACAAATTGGGCAGTAGACGAAATGGCATGAGACGAAAGGTTTTAGACAATCCGGTGATTAGACCAAGGGCAGTAGACGAAATGGCATTAGACTAATGGTTTTAGACAATCTGATGATTATACCAAACGGGTAGTAGACGAATGGCATTAGACGAAATGGTTGTAAGACAATGTAGTGATTAGACCACCAACTGTCATTACGAATGATATTAGCCGATGTGGTGATTGAACGAAATGGTATCTCTAAAATATTGGTTTAATAGACAAAGTGAAAGTAGAGTATGTTGGATTAGACCTTTGTGATTAGACAAAATGGAATTGACTATCTGGATATTAGACGAAGTGATATTAGACGAAGTGGCAATTCCCCCTTTAACATCCCTGCCTGTAATTGCTGCTGTTCTTTTACCTTGAGCATTTTTTCTCATATAAGTCAACTTTGAATACACAGCATCATTTGTTATCTTGCTGAATGGTATGAAGATGACCTCTGAGGCTGCCATAGTTTTTAAGTAATGAAAACTGTTGCCAATATTGAATCATTATTCACTGTCAAAATAGCAAGATTGGCCAAAAAGATCCTAAAGAGGAAAACAACAGTCCTGAAAAAATGCCAATTTCCCAGAAACACAACAAATTTTCCTCCAAGATAGCAAAATTTCCTTTAAAGAAGCCACTTCCATGGATTTGAAAAATATTTGAAATTTTGTAGATGGACTCCCTATGCCGAGCTAGGCTGGCTGAAGCTGAAGTTACCCCCATGCCACACACGATATGTATTAAGCATTTTGGCATCGTGGTGTGCATGTTGTGTGTTGTATTTTCCCATCTGTGTTCTTTTGTTCATCCTGCCTGCTGCTGCTTCCCATCGTTTTTGTTTATTTTCTTTTTTTTTGGCATTATGGACCCCAATGGAAGTAAGCCTTTTTAAGTAGAGCATGAGGAGATTCCCCGAAAGAAGCGTCCCCCAATTTTTTTTCTTTATCGAACCTAGTTCTTTACAGCATATTTGGAATTAGATTACACCTGAAGGTGAATAAGCCAAATTCCGCCGTCCTTTAGGTAATAAGATGATGATTTAGAAGTTTCTGTCGTGCTACGAACGAAAGTCAAAGCATGGTTTTCTATTGGAACGATTCGAGTACGGCAGCAAGTTCAAACAAGGTTTGCGGTTGTCATTTTCACCTGTTTTGTCCAATCACCTTCCAACGTTTCCTCGGTACGTGGTCTACACCGATCCAGTGCAATTTTGAGAGAGTTTCATATCCTAAGAAAATCTTCTCCGTCGACTTTAAAGGCGTTTTGGGTTCCTGGTAACTCCTGGTTGTATTATTCATATCCCAAGCAGCAAGTATTTTTGGTACCTGTATACAGTAGTTAGTTTTTAATGTAATTTTATGTATGTGCAATATGATGATCATACTCTATTTTACCATTCGTAAATGTCTATTCTGTATGCCATTTTTGATGTTGTTTGAGTACTGAATAAAATGAATGAAACGACATGGATAGGCTTTCAGATTGAATAATTTTGTAAACTTTTGTATTTCTTTGTTATCATTTTTTAACCTTAGAACAAAGCTGTTCAATATTAGTTTTAACCATTTGGGCCAACATATGCCAGTCAGATGTCTCGAATCCTGTGTTAAGCTATTTATTTAGATAAAAATGACGAAAAGAAAAAGGATGCATCACCACTAAAATACAACATTTTAACATAAACATTAGCAGACAGATACTTCTGTGTTAACAAAAGAATTTGACCAGCATAAATAAATTGAGAAAGGTCAACTTCATTTCACATAATACAATTATGTTTGACAATGTTTTGAATGGTAATATTTAAGAAAGCTGTAACATACAAGGTCTGAATTCGAATAAAATGTGAAACATGTCCTTTCCGTGTTTGTTTGTTCACAGGCCTGTCCCAAAAAATGTAACACTCGTAACAAGGGCAATTTGGGTAACCGAAAGTACGCATGGTCTTGTTTGGTACCCATCTTTGAAGCAATAGCATAGCTTTTTATTAGCCGTTTATTTCATTCCAAACCGATTGTAAAACAAGAAGTACGCCATTCGTCAAAAGGAGAGGGCAAAATCGGATTGGTCCGGTTTGCAATTGGTTACATTTGTAAGATTGGAGGGAACATGAGTTTTGTAACATACTGCAAAACCGAGTTATTGATTGACTATTGACCCGGTGATTGTAACTTTCTGACGCATTGCCCAATCCCGTTTGAACTCCCATATGGTTATAAATAAGTGTGAACATTGTCTTATGATATTGATCAGCAACACTTTGGTGTGGCGTTTTCAAATCTTAGGTCCCCTAATCTACTATGAGTTCACTTTCATTAGAACACGTAGCCGTAAACCGCAATCACTCAAAATTAGCAAAGATCATAACCAAACCACCCAAACAGACATCAAAGCTTTCAACTTGGAAGTTCCGATGAACGGCTATGATTCTGTAGTACCGAACAGCAAGTTGACGCATAAGAACAAAAAGGAAAAAGAACCCTCTGAACATAGGCCTACATGGATAGCGAAGCACGTGGCATTTGGAATGAATATGCCATCATGCCAATCTCAGACCCAACAGACCCCATTAACGGACCGGAATAGCAAAAGAACTCAGCCAACATCTCTCTTGTTTGAAAGAGCCGTTGTGCTAAATTAATCAACGATAGCTCTTGGTAACAACACGGTCACCATCTGAACAGGATTTTGAGTAAGTCTTCCTGCAACAAAATAAACATCAAGATCCTTTATTTTCCATTTTAATATGACATAGTTGTTCTCTGTAGTTCGGAGTTATTTATGTTGCGTCATGCAGTTCAAATGCTTAGAGGCAGAAATCGGACCATTTGAATGGCCCTCTAAATCGTTGATGAAGCAATCTTAGTCCAACACATCGAGGAAATGAAATCGAATCGTCCAAATAAAAGCTTGTTTATTGGGCTTCAGGAGTACCAAACACAGACCCATGTGTACTTTTCTTTGACCCCCACTGCCCTTGTACCGAGTGTTAACATTTTTTTGGGACAGCCTGTATATTGTACATTGGTGCCCTCTGTTATACATGCATTAGACAAATGAGGCAGAAGACGAAATGGGGCAAATTAGACGACCTGGCATTAGATCGAAATGGTTTTAACATCTGGGTGGATGAGACCAAGTGTCAGTCTACGAAATACATAGACGAATTGTTTTAGACAATCTGGTGATTAGACCAAATGGGCACGTATACGACATGGTTTTTAGACAATCTGTGTGATGTAGACCAATGGCATATACGAATGGCATTAGACGAAATGGTTTTAGACATCTGTGATTAGACCAATGGGCCTTAGACGAAATGGCATTAGACGAAATGTTTTAGACAATCTGATTGTAACCAAATGGATTAGACGAATGGCATTAGACGAAATTGTGTCGATCCAATTAGTGATTATACCAACTGGCCTTATACAATGATAATTAGCCGATGTGGTGATTAGACGAATGGTATTTACTCTAAATGGTTAATATACAAAGTGAAATAGATAGTGGGGTATTAGACGTGTTGATTGTACAACATGAATTAGACTATCTGCTGGATATTAGCAATGATATTTAGACGAAGTGGCATTCGCCCCATACCCCCAATATCATATAAGTGGTTATTGTGGCACTGGCATGTTACAAGTAATAACAAACTTCCTTCTTTCTTTTCAAACAATAACACTATAAGTCTGTAAGGATAATTTTTTCTCCAATTAGCTGTGCTATATTGGCCCAATGAAATGGTTAACAAATAAACTTCATGGATCACAGCATGTTTAAACAATTTTAAAAACAGATTTTGGAAATGGAGTTCTTGCATGAATGTATGCACAGAATCCACCTTAATCAGATGAACTTTCATTGATCAATACATGTTTTTAAACATTTGATGCCAGATCAAGTATTTTGGCTAAGATTCTTTGCATATAACCATATTGCACAATAAAGACACTTTAAAGCTTTATTGTATGGCTGTTGGGAACACATTCCATTTATTGTGTGTTCTGGCTGTTTGACCACAATTTCGATTTATTGTGTGTTCTGGCTGTGGGAACAAATTCGATTATTGTGTGTTCTGGCGGGTTGGGAACAATTCCGAATTTATTTATAGTTCTGGCTGATAGGAACAAATTTTGATTTATTGGTGTTGTAAGCTGTTGGGAACAATCGATTTAGTGTGTGTTCTGGCTGTTGAGACATTCCGATTTTATTGGATGTTTCTTTCTGTTGGGAACAATTCGATTTATTGTATGTTCTGGCTGATAGGAACAAATTCGATTTATTGTTTGTTCTACTAGCTGTTGGGAACAAATTCGATTTAATTGTGTGTTCTGGCTGTTGGGAACAAATTCAATTTATTGTGTATTGGGTGTTTCCTGCTGGTGAAAAAATTCTATGGTGGTTCTGACTGTTGGACCAAATTCGCTTTCC
This sequence comes from Ophioderma brevispina, assembly GCA_023653785.1. Lineage (NCBI taxonomy): Eukaryota > Metazoa > Echinodermata > Ophiuroidea > Amphilepidida > Ophiodermatidae > Ophioderma > Ophioderma brevispina. Next base: position 10,796 of record JAMKCH010016027.1, read on the forward strand.
TTGTGTGTTCTGGCTGTTGGTAACAGATTTAATTGATTGCATGTTCTGGCTGTTGATGAACAAATTGTGATTTATTGTGTGTTCTTGCTGTTGGACTCATTCGTATATTGTGGGGTTCTGCTAGCTGTTGGGAACAAATTCGATTTATTGTATGTCCTGGCTGTTGGGAACACATTCGAGTTATTGTGTGTGTCGGTGTGTTCTGGCTGTTGGGACAAATTCGATTTAATTTTGTGTTCTGGCTGTTGGGGGCACATTCGATTTATTGTGTGTTCTGCTGGCTGATAGGAACAATTTCGATTTATTGTATTTTGTGTTCTGGTTGTTGGGAACCAAATTCGATTTTATTTTATCATTGAGTATATTTTGATTGTTGGAAAACATATTAGACAGAATGTGTGTCATTAATTTTGAATCATCTGCTTCTTAATCATCAATAATTTCAAGTTCACTTCACGTGTTTACACAAAAATCCAGTTTGTCCTTCCACCTGACTCCCTTGTCGAGCAATGCACTCTAACGCTTTATTGAAGTGCATTTTTGTCCCACCGTCTTGGGTGATTTCGTTTAAAGCAGCACACTGGCACATTTTCACAAAATTCTGAAATTTCTTCATTTGCTCTCATTGCAAAGATAAGTTTCGGTCATCTGGAATAATGAATATACATTTACAAATAAAAATAACATACTCAAAACTCGATAGGGACGTTAATAAGAGGTTAAAGACATCCATGTATTTGTAGCTACTTTATTCAACAATGTGTATATTACATGCATATCATAGACTTCGTACTCCTTGATCTTAAAACCAACGGTCCACAGACCGGTGCATGCGTGCGTTTTCTTGTTATAAACGCCATTTCCGTCGTCCTGCTGCATGATTAATGAATAATGCCGCCGCCGGCGACATTAATTATTATCGTTCTGTTTATCCATAAGGAGCTGATTGATATTAATCATTTCAGGTGAGGGCTAATGACTATACATCCTTTGACAAAACCTGGCAACATATCGTTTTGGAAATCTTGAGGGCGCACTAGTTTTCAAATGTGCCAGTGTCCCTCTTTATGAGTAAAGAAAAGAGCAATTGAAATGTTTTTGTCTGGCTTAAATACCTTATTAGCGGCTTTCGTTTATAAGTTGGTGCTCATACCTTTTTTGTTTTTAGACTCGCCCTAAATCCTACACATCAATTAAACATTACTACTACACAATGATAAAATGCATGTTACTAGACTAATTTGATTAATGTTTACGCCAGGTCACTTTAATAAAAACCCGTTCTCAAGCTATAGATTCAGTTCACTTTACGCTCGAAAGATCTAGAAATACTAGCTGAGTATTTATGATCCACAACGCAACATTTTTGTAATGCATTTTATGTGAAGACAGATTTTCAAAAGCCAGAATTGTAAACAGACCCCACAAACTTTTTCACACATAGCAATGATTTGTATCTTTTTAATTTCTGCTGTATAGTGGTTCTTTTCTCTTGAAAAGAGTAACCATTTTTTAATGTCGAGGCTAATCGAGGCATTAACAGCAATTATCTATTAGTCACGCGACGGATATGGTGCCAAGAGATGATTAACCCCCCCCCCCTTTTGAAATCTCTGCAAGTCCCTGTTTGATGCTACATTTGCATAAAGGGCGTTTCATAGTCTAGCAGAGAATGGGAGAAATGATCTGTTGTGGGAGGCCAAGTTGACAGTGTGATAATCCTAACTAACTCCAAATAGCTTCATGCGAAGGATATCCGAATTCATATGTCCAATGTAAACGCGGATTTCCTATACAGGACTATGATTTTCAAACCGTCAATCACGGTGCTTTCGATAAGCTTTGTATTAAATTTTCCAATCATTTATCTTTTACTCACCTCTCTGAATTTCAAAAAACTTTCAGTTCAGTCTTTTTATTTTTCAAATGATTGCTTGCTCTAGAATGCCTTCGCCTTATAATGTTAAACATTGTTACAGGCTTTTGGGGGTTCTTTTTCAATACAAAACCTTATTAGAACGGTGTATACCATCGACGCCAACAAAAAAAAATAAATACCAAATGAAAAAAAAAATAAAAAATGAAAATTAAATCAAATTTTCGCATTTTTTTTTTAAATTTTTTTTTTAATTTTTTTAATTTTTTTTTTTTAGATTTTTTTAAATTTTTTTTAAAATTTTTTTTTAGATTTTTTTTTTTCATTTTTCTTAAATTTTTGTTTTTAGAATTTAATTTTTTTTTGATTTTTTTTTAAAAGATTTTTTTAGAATTTTTTTTTTTTTCACTATGGATTTTTTTTTGGCGACATTGTTACGTTCGTGTGTGAAAAAACAATTGGATGTGATGGAAAATAAAATTTTCGCTATATAAATGAGCTGGGGATGTACAAACTCAGAAACATCCACGAGGAGACGAGTTCGCTGTTTGTTCTGCCTGCTGTAGCCATGGCCCGGGCCGTGCATGGGGCATGCGATACTGTAGCTTGCGTATTGCTTATTAGGCTACTGCATGTCGCATAATAACTAATTCGTGTGCAAATTTCGGCTCAGATTAGACAGACTGGCACAAGGGCCACAAAAATGTGATCATTTTGCGTTTTGTGGATTGGGCGATGAATGGAAGCGCAAGTAAATCTTATTTGAACAAGAGCCTCTTTGACGTCACAATGTGACCCCCTAGCTTACTGCAAATGAAAAGTGACTTCTACATTTCTCAATAGTCTGTGTGAAATGAGTGTTACCTTACCACCCCCCCCTACCCCCCCCCCCCCCAACTTCTAACTTTTCCTTTTCCCCAAAATGAAATTCCTTTTTCTAGACGGGGTATTAATTACCACTTGTTATGTTGATCCAACTCCTGTTATACCCCGTTGCATTAGTACAGTGATTGTCCAGGGAACGGGTGGTATCCGTGGTATAACAGGAGAGTTTGCAGGAGGGGCGAGTGCTCCCCCTCAGAACCCCTTCCCATTGCCCCTCCCCGTCCAAGCCAATCCAATACCTGACCGTCAGTCACAGTGTCTACTGGCAAATGCCCCAAAATTTCCACCCGTCAAAATTGCATCTGCGCCCCTTCTGCCCCCCACCTCATTTGAAAAGGTACTGAACATGGAACTATAAGATTTTGTGTGAGTTCGTTCTTATCGTGTCCAAACCAGTGCATCTCAAATATGATCCAGCCATAGAGATGTGTATAGGCTTACAGGCTACAGAAGCGTATGGCTGATCCCTTCCCTCAGGTCTTGTCTGTGCATTGTTGCTCCAGGGCAAACCAAGACTTTTCTATTGCCTGTGTAGTGTCTTGTTCTGCTTCCATGTATCCCCACTTCTGCAAGAAACTTCAGATTGGCCAATTTGTGTGGGTATTCTAATGATGCGAAAGTAATACATGCAACACGGCTTCTAAAAGCAAACAAACCCGACTCGTCTAAGGCCAGTAACTCTCCTCCGTGGCTGTTCCCGGTATTTGTATCCCCATCTATTTATATGCGAAAATTTTATTTTCACTCCAATTTTTTTTGTTATCGTACGAAACGACCGCAAAAAAAAAAAAAAAATCCAAAGTTTTTTTTTAAAAAAAAAAAAAATTCACGAAGAAAAAAAAAATCTGGCGGCGAAAATTCTTACAAAACATTCTAAAAAAAAATAAACATTTACTAAAAAAAATTCTAAAAAAACAATAAAATTCAAAAAAAAAATTCTAAAAAAAAAAAATTCAAAAAAAAAAAAAATCTAAATTTTCTAAAAAAAAATTCTAAAAAAAAATCGAAAAAAACCAAAGTTAAAAAAAAATCAAAGTTAATTTTTTTTTTTTTTAATTTTGGGTGTTTTAATTTTTTTTTTTCATTTTTATTATTTTTTTGTTTGGCGTCGATGGGTCAAAACCGTATCCAGTCAACCTTTTAAGGTTTCAATGTATTAAGGTGTCCAATGAAATGTTTTCATCAACTTACACACGTGTGTCAGCCAAATTTTTGTTTTTGAAATACCCGTTGTTTATTAAAGCAGTGGTGGTGAAAGCTCACGTTTTCCGTCACACGTCCATTTTATTGTTCAATAAGATGTTGTCATAATCGGCGGGTATTACAATTTGTTAATTTGTGTAAGTTTAGCCTCGACACCTTCGGACGTTGTCACAGTTATCATAACTTAATCTGGATCAACGGCCAAGGGTGGCAACACACGATACGATGTTCGTTACATTATTGGTCGATATACAATAATCATTTGGGACGAGTTGCCCTTGACAGATTATACTGTTTACTAGAATTTCTACTGTGTACTATGTTTTGAGCGTGTCTGCGCAGACTCTAATTTTTATACTCTACTACTAGTATTTTACACATGTGCAGTAGAATTCCCATGATCGAACTATTACTAGTTTATTTTCTCTTATTTTGAATATGTTTTGTGATGTGTTAATAAATATTAAAATCAATGGATCTCCTTTAATTTTAATATCTCATGAGGGCAATACAAAATATTGCAGCACTGCCGATTTTCTTAACAGACACCTGAACATACCAACTACTACAAAAAAAAGATAATGAAGAAGATCAGCATTGATCATATACCCATATCAATCCTAAAATTGATATCACATTGATTGTGCTTATCCAAATGAAATAAATAGTAGTTCTGCTCCCCTTCACCCATGTAATTCTGGGTAAACTTGAATGTCACATCTCATAATTAAGTGAAGCTACCAAGTGTTTTATCCTTAATTGATGTACTTGACAGGCCTATCCCTCTGTATGTTGTTGTTGTTATCGCGATAGGTACACCAGGGACGAGCACTATCATCAGGACTTCTACAGAATGCACCGGTCAGATCTGAAATTCAATCAATTCACCAACGATAAATAGAAAATATGTCAATCACCCCTATTGGGATGCTTAAATCGTTTGGGTGAACACTTTCGAGTAAATCCCTATTCATGTTCAGTTTTCTTGCTCCAATAATTATCATATTGGTCTGATTTGGTCTTAATCATTTAAAGGCCGACTCAGAGATTTTCTGAGGAGGGCGCCCTCAATTTCCAAAAAAATCGTGTTTTTTGAATGTACATAATGCTTGTCCATATACTAATCACTGTGTGAAATTGCTAAGCTTAAATCGAATTCCTTCATATAGAAAATCACGACTTTGTTATAAAATTCCGGATCCGGAATTTTTGTTTTACACAGTATCCTATGGGACTTAATACTACACATAAATGTTTACTGCATCAAAACGAAAAATCCGATTCATCTCAAATTTCGGAATTGTGCATTTTAGGTTACTATCTTTAGTTCTAGTTGACTATTTTTCATTATTACACAAAAAAATAATATTTCGAAATCTCTGAGTCAGACTTTAAGGTGAGGGTTAATGTATATAAAAGATTGACAACCATTAACACGTTTTGAAAAATCTTAAGGGCGCACTATTTTTCAAATGTGCCAGTGTCTCTTTAATGTCGCCGTTGATTTATATGATGACGAAAATATTAAACATTGGGTATTGATGGATATAATAATTTTGGGACACCATGTAGGGGGTTACTAACACTTGACTTTGTATTTGTATACGGACCTTTCACCCAAAGAGTTTACATGAATATTCCGTTCCAGTATGATCAGCGCAATCATTTGCTAGATTTAACAAAATCTAAGCATGGGAACTTCATGGGATATTCAAAAGCTTAGAAAATTGTGAAATGGTCAAGATTGAGTTTAAAATGCAAATAAATGTGAGTCGAGTATTTCGAATGCAAGAGTGCATTAGAGAGAGACAAATCTTTGCCCAAAGTGGAACAAAATCGATTTTGGCTCATCGCTATTAACTCCGATATATTCTTCGATTTAAAAACAAGTAGAGTGAAATAAAAAGCCCTGGTCGTTATTTTTTGTTTGTTTTTGGCTTAGTTGACTTAATTTTGAAATTTAATAATAAAGGGGCAATTTCCCCTGCCCGATTATACCTTTCCTTGAAATAGGCATTGCAGAGCAATTCAAGGAAGCATAGTCCTTTGTGCTTCATTGCTATGTTGCTGACACAAACTTTGGCATATATGGTCTTCCCCTTTGTATACATCCTTTAAAGATCATAGCAAACCAGCGTATTGTCTGGGTAAACCAAGTGTAAGATACATTAATTTGTGATAACACCGGATTGAAACGTAACGTAGTGGGGAAAATCATACAATAACTAAAACAATCAGTCGTTAGTATTGAATTAAGATATTAAATATAACAAACGAAATTAAAGTTGAAAATAAGCGCTAAAGGAGAACATGCAGTTTTGTATTACTCGCATATAAGTAGTCTTCGACATACATTCAATATTTGTAAAACGTGCATTTATAGTGAATCAGAGGCTTCGTATAACAGCGGACTATTCGTGGATGAACCGTATTTGTTTTATAAACAGCCGAAGGAAGGGGTATCTAGTAACCTGGTTATAGGGTGAAATTAAGCATCTGCTTCTTGAATTCAAACTACAGGTTAGCTAGCCTTCAGATGAAAACGAAGGCGCGATAAGAACTACTCTATAGCTGCTTCTGGAGAAACCTGTGATGAATTGTATAGCTACATGTTCAGTTTCGTCTAAGGATTCTTTAAGAGAATTTTTCTACAAGATCTGGAATCTGGTTGTTGAGTATGTCTTTTGATAATTATGGAGTTCACAAAAAACAAGTCAATGTACAATCATAGATTATAACTGCTAGAGTTACAGTGAATACGTTTCCCTTGCTGAAAATTATTTTATGATTAGTTTTTAATAATAATATTAACTACACGCAAAAGGAAATCGGTCAACGCAAATTATTTGACATACCTGCACTAGGGTGAGTGGTTGGGTTAACAGGCTGGTCTAGGGCGAGATTCCATGGCACGCATTGGTACCCACTTTCAGTAAACATAGCGGCATCCCTGTATTCATAGGCATTATTGATTTCCATACATCCTGCGTGAGCTGTAGGGTACCAACGTCACGAAACGCCACAATAGAGATAGGAAAACACACTTAAGAAACAAAAATAACACTCTTTCACACTTAGAGTGGTCATTAGAATAAAGTACCATTTCAATGTGTTAAATACAGATAATCTATCCCGCAGCGATAGATTGGTAAACCTGGGATTTCTTGGTTAAAAGGTTCAATATATGGAGAAATCATATGAAATTTGACCGTTAAATCCCACGTGTAATCATATTAAATGAAAAATTACAAATTATTACATAATATCATTTACGATTTAAATTGTTAAAAAAATCATAAAATAAGTAATCACGACGATACGCTTTGTTTAAAGGGACATGAGGAGATGTTTTAGGATACTAATTTTAATACACCATTCCATGATAAGAACGAGTAGGAACCAGTAATAGCTGCATTACTTGTCGAAAAAGTAAGGTAATAATAATAATAATAAATGCATTTATATGGCGCTCTGCAGAGAACACATCGCCTTACAACAAATATATACATATATACAGCCTATAGTCGATTCGCGTTGATACGTTCGTCCCCCGTTTTGGACCTATTCAATTAAGTCGGAGAGGGGTCAACCTAGCTCTACCGGAAAATGAAAGAATTCAAATGCACGTGCTACTCCGGATTATCTTGGAGGACACTCCAGTCATTTAACTCACTCACCTGCCCTTGAATACAATTTCATTCATGTATGGAAACGCACTATAGTGTATTTCAGTTCTTAACATTGCTCACAATAACATGATTAACAGAAGTCCCTGCGCCTCATTGAATTTTTCACCTCCGCAAGAATGGTACGGGGTCACATATCAGATGAATCGAGTATAATAAGGAAAGCTAACAATTCAAAGTTAACCAAATTTTAAACATCAGGAAATAAGTATGTTTTCAGGAGCCGTTTAAAGACACTGGTGGAAGATGCCTCTCTAGTATTAACAGGAAGCTTGTTCCACAGCCTAGGACCATTTACTATGATCTGTCAGCAAATCTACGTTTGGTACGTGGAATACCATGCTTTGTAAAATCAGTAGAAGACCGTAGCCTTCGTCTTGTACCGTAGAATTACTATCCAACATATTATACAAATTTAGTAAGGTATGATGGAGCCTGTCCTTGAAGAGACTATACACATGAAGAAGTATTTTTGTATCTGATACGTTCCTTAACAGTACCAAATGAAGAGTGACAAAAGTTGTGACGAACTCTAGTCACGACCGCATTCGAAACACCAGCTTTATTTCGCAAGCCGTGAGGCCTTTTGAGATCTATTTCTTTGCGCCATATAGTATAGCAGGGGACTGTAGTGTAATGAGTGTGTGTTCCGGATAAAATTGTGAATGTTTGCACACAAGTACTTTAAGCATTGATAATCCATAAAATTGATGGAAGCACTTGGCCCAACCCCCTAAGGCCCCCAGCTTGGGTTGCAAGGTTATACCGGGGGGTCAGAAATTTAAAATGTTCTGAATGGTTAACAGCACACCATGGTGTTTGTCTGGTCAAGGATTCCAAAAAGGTATAGTTTACACTATCTATGACTTATAGTTCCGGAGTTATTGGGTAAAAACTGTAAAAATGGCGAAAAGTCAAATTTTTTTTTTTTGGTGTGTACATGGTTCAAAAGTTCAAAGTTGCTTCGATTCAGTAAGTTGTGCGCAAATTGTTTCCCTAGCTTAACGGATTGAAATAAGGAATAGTTTTGCTTATCTGTTATGCTTAGTTTTTCACGTTATCCAACAAAATAGGTCCAGGTCAATAGAATCCAATAGCTGGCCAATACTTTGACTTTATTCACCATTTTGGTTAATAACCAGACAAGTAAGATAGTCAAACCTATTCCCTATAGTTCATTCTATTAGCTAAACCAACAATATGAACCACATTTTTACCAAAAGAGAGCAACTTTTTAATTTTTGACCCCTGTACAAACCAAAATTGCCTTTTTTTATTACATTTGTACCCGCATAATTCCTAAACTATAATTCATAGGTAGTATAAACTAGACCTTTTTGGAATCCTTGTAACCGAACAGACTATGTGTCTTTTCAACACAATCGGAACAATTTTAAAATTTACCCTGTGTAACCTTGGAAATCCAAGCTGGGGGCCATGAAAGGGGCTTGGCAAGTGCTTCATCAATTTTTTTGATTATCAATATTAAAAGTACTTGTGTACCAAAATTCACAATTTTATCCGGATTTGCACACTCACAGAATATCTGTTCAATCAGTCCCCCACTATATGAGTTGTTCCGTATTCAATGCGGGAAACAAGACCAAAGACATCAATTACGAATATGTCATTCACTCTCCAATATCTTTAATGTGATTGGAAATCTCATGGTGGAATCAACATAACCCCAAGTTTCTTTACACACATAGCATGACAGAGGTTTCACCCAGATCTAACCGTATTGGAGGCATATTTTTCAAAACACCGGTGCGTTAATTTTCCTTAACCGACGGTTTAGGTGTTGACCGAGAAGTATACTAGTTAATCATTATGATGCTGTAGTATTGTTTTTAACCTTTCGTAGTTGAGCATTATAGCAAATTTTTTCTCAAAATACAGTGTGAGTCAATAAAAACCTACATATTCAGAATAAAAGTATTTACAAGAGAATTATTTCTACTCAAATGTTTGTTTTTGGATATAAGGGGATAACAGGCTTTTAGAAAACGTTTATTTGGGTTATTTGGACCTTGGAGGAAGAAGATATGCCTATTCTGCTGCGATACTTAAAAATCCTGTTGGTTTGGCCAGTTTGAGCCCCAAAGAATCATCGTTTACAAAGAGGCAGCATGGCCTTTATCTTTGCCTTTTGGTAAAAGCATTAACCACCAATTATTGTCAAACAATAGAAGGTGGGAGAATAATTACAGGATTGAAATTAATATTCCCGACAGTACCAAGAAAATGTCTGAGTGAAGAAATGTTCAATGTCCCAGACCCAAGTCAGATGGCTGTGAAGAACACGGAGGCGAGTTTTACTTTGGATCACAATTTTTCATGGTTTAATATACAGCGAAACTGGGAATCAAAATGGAATCATAGGAGATATTCCTATTCTATTTGAAACACAAGCGCAATTTCATTTTAAAGTTTTATTCCAATTTATTTCAGAAAACTTCAGCTTTAGTTCTTCCTGCAATTTATGGACGCTGAGTATTACCTTAGAGATGTAAACAACAATCTCTGACACTTCTTGATGTTCATGGACTTAGACATTGATATGGAGTGATTTTCAATAACTGACTTTTTAATGTTGACAATGAATTTCATTAAGTGAAGACATTTTACGTATAATTTTTATACAATAAACCGTTTTATTCAAAGTGATATGTTTTGTCAAGAAGAAATCAATACCAACTGAAATTGCAAACAAAATTGTGTTACGAGTTAAGGTAATACGTTCTGTGTCGTCTATCCGCATTGTAAATGGCTAAAGTGGCCAAATGGAATTTTTTGGTATCTCCGCAACGTGACTTAGTTTCGAACCCACCGTCCGAAGACACCAAATAAAATCTCTGATCGCCTGTTTTATTCCTATAAACCAGCAAGGCAAACATTCAAACAAACACGTTTTTACTTTTCAAAAAATCTGTGTTGAATGTTGGTTTTATTGACTCACCTTGTAGGCTACTGTTTGTCAAAATATTGATATTCTAAACGTCATAGTTTTCTAATATTTATATAGGCAATAAGGTTCCGTATCATGCAACCAAAAGAAACTCGACAAGGTTTTGGAGCCATCATTTTTAAATGTCGACATGTGAATAATTCTGAAATAATTTGTTGTCTGAATCCGTACCATTTTTGTAATTTGTGATATTTTGCCTGTAAAAATCGTGCCGAAAGTTTGCCGAGATGAGGTCCCGAAACACCCAAAGGCTGTTTACCGAGTGGGCACTTTTAGGAATAGGCAATGGCACGATGCTGCAAACGCTACCACGCGACCCAATAATCAATAAAACGCACTCATTCGGCTTAAAATCCTCTTTGAATAAATATTCACAAGAGAAATATTCTCTTTTCCATATTGCGCCTGTGAGGTACTGCAGCAATGGTCTGCGAAATACGCAACCTCTCTGTGACTGTTCAAATTGAAATGTCTACACCCTATGGACTTTCGGGTTCTTTTAAATTAACAGCGTTTACAGGTTATTCCACTCACTATCTCTAGAATCAATATTATAGGGATCAACAATTGTAACAATTGCTGTTAGTCCAGAGGATTAATCACAAAATCGTGCACTTTTTGATAGAAATTTAACACTTGGCACACACTTAATATGGAACCCATAACGCAACATTTCAAAACGGGACCCCAGCTGGATTCGACCTGTTGGCGACCATGGCGTCATTTTTTCAAAATGGCCGCCATTCTTATTTTAAACAAGTCTCATATCTCCGTAATAACACCGATAACGAATTTGATTTTTGTGTCTTATACCTATGTTTTTCAAAGGTCAAGAATCCAAATATGACATTTATTTTAATATCTGGTCCGCCATTGGTTTTCCATATGGCCGCCAACTTGCACAAAATTGAGACACATCTCTTTAAACCTTTATTTGAAATAATAATATTGATTTGATTTTTGTGTCGATACCTATGTTTTGAAGCCAAGAATCTAAATATAAGATTCTGTTTTGGATATCTGGTGTCAGCCTGTTGGTTTCGAATATGGCCGCCAATTTAAACAACTATAACTCTTGTTCAAATCTTATACGGCTTGCTTTCGTGTCGGTACCTATGTTATAAATCCAATCATGCCAGTGTTGTTAATATAAGTATGTACTTTCCCGTTTTCACTATTATCGCTCCTTTATTCATTAGTATAGTGTTGCTTTATAGTGTATATGTACTTAACATACATAATTTGCAAAGATATTTCACAATAAAATGATACCAAAATTGAGCCTACTGAACTGTCGAGGAGGAATCCACAGATGATGTCCGAAATGTCTTCCATTATTGAGAGGTTGGTAGTGTCATGTACACCGGGGAGTCTGAACGTAGCACTAATAGTGAAAGGCGGAGGCTATTACTCAGAAAGGATCGAATTGAAACCATCCCACCAACACAAGACGCCCTAGCCCAGCATCTGTTGCAAGTAGGGTATGTACGTGGCAGGTCATATATGCGGCCAAGCAATAATTTAAAGCACCAAGTTACCAATCCCAGCATACTTTGGGTGGGCTTGGGAAGCATCCAACGCAGTGGAAGATTAACTGCAATCTTAGCCAAATGTGTTGGACCTACTGGCTCTTTTGGCCCCGATTATTTGCCGTCTTTCTCTTAAAGAGATATATAGGAAAAAATCATTTCAACTTGGTTGGGGAGGCTTGAATCTTCTCAATCCATGCACCCCTCCCTTCCCCACCATAATGTTGGGTTCTTGTATGTTGGCAAGACAAATTTCCAGGATTCAACATTGTCCAGGGGGAGACGGGGTCAGTGGCGTCCGCGGGGGGGCGGGGGGAAGGTTTCCCCCCTGACGACTTGGCCGGGAAAAAATTGTCAAAAATCCTGCTAAATCCATCCGTTATTTTTTTTAGCCCCCTCTGACTGGGAAAAATTGGCCTTTTGACCCCCTAAGAGAGAGAATTTCGCCCAAAACTTGGGAAATCCCCCCCCCCCACACCTTATATCGGGGCGGCCTGTTACGACTCCACTCCAACAGAGGGGGGCATTTTGAAGTCGTCCTAAAAGTATTCCAACACTTTGCGGAGATTTGTGGATGTCTTTCAACCTGCTGGTGAAGCCTGGTCGCACAATCATCAAGTGTGGGATGTACGAAAGGATTGCCGGAGGACATTGTCGGCTGCTGAATTCCACTGGGGTGCATACTGCAGTGGGTGCGCAAATTGGGCTACCCCTGTGCAAGTGTGGGGGGCGTGAATGAACATTGGGATTTTCCACAAACATAACTTGAATGTTTTCAAAAGTGTGATTTTAAGGTATAAGAGATAAGAGTGTATTGCCTACAAGATAAGGAAATTGTCTACCCTACAGAAGGTAAAATCTCCTCCTCGGTTTGAAAAGAAGTCCTATTCAGGAAATGATCTACTTTAATTTATTTGTCGATTGAAGTATGTGTTTTAAACTGTGTAAAGAAAATAGTTGGTACTATGGCGGTCCATAGTTTTATTTAATGTAACTTCAACATATTTTACCGTTCAGATGATTTGTTTAGACATAATCTAATATTATATTAAGCTTAGCCCTACAAGTTTGCCTAAACCTGCATAGGTAAAATCTCCTACCGGTCGTTTTGAAAAGAAGTACTATTCAGGACTGAAATATTTACTTTATATTTAAATTTTGTACGATCTGGAAGTATGTGTTTTAAACTGTGTAAATAAATATTTTAAACTATGGCGGGGCCATTTGTTCAGATGATCTGTTTAGACCTAATTCTATGTTTATATTAACTTAGGTCATAGGGGGGCTGCGTGATTTGGCCTACTGCGAGTACAGAGAGTAGAAATCGGGGGGGGGGGTCCTAACCCCACTCGGTTTGACCAGAAGTACTATTCAGAAATAAGCTTAATTTATATTTAATTTTTTACGAATTGAAGTAAATTTGTTTAAACGTGTAAATAATATTTTAAACTATGGCGGGGCCAATTTGTTTATTTTAATGTAACTTTAAAATATATTTTTACCATTCAGATTCTCTGTTTAGACATACTTCTATTTTTATAATTAGCTTTAAAGCCTGCAGAATAAAATCGCCTACCTCGGTTTTGAAAAGAAGTACTATTCAAAATGATTGAAATTATTACTTATATTTATTTTTTGTACTATTGAAGTGTTTTTTACTTTGTAAATAAATATTTTCACCTATGGCGGGGCCAATGTTTCTTTTAATGTACCTTAATATCTTTTACCGTTCAGATGATCTTTTTAGACTTAATTCTATGTTTATATTAAGCTTAGCATACCAGTTTTGGCCCTAAACCACAGAAGTCAAAGCTCCTACTCGGTTTGAAAAGAGTACTATTCAGGAAATAGATTAATTTATATTTTAATTTTGTACGATTGAAGTAATTCTATGGGTTTTAAACTCTGTAAATTAAAATATTTTAACATGGCTGGTCTATAGTTATTTTTAATGTAACTTTATATATTTTTACCATTACTTGCCAATTGTACATTGATATGTGTTACATAATTTTTTGAGCGAGTAACGTTTGAATCATGCATATTGATATCATCTTATTGTTGGATTTGTATATTTTGAATTTCAAGTTAATAGCTATCATATCCAAATACTCTTAAAATTAACGCGTTTTAATATTTTATGTAGGTGCTATTAGGATGTAAGTGGTAGGTGTATCATATTATTTGATATACGAAATGTAAAAATTGGTGGAAGCTTGGTTCTAGTTTATTTAATGTACTAGTCCCTTTCTAGTTATATATGTACTTTTAATTGATTTATGTAATGTTTGTAAATGTTAAAATTGGTTTTTGACCAACCTTACTCCCAATAGTCTTGCTTAAAGGTTATTTAAAATACACCTCACAGATGCGCTACTTTCAAAATCACGCTTGGCGACGTCCCGATGACTTCACTGTACTTTCTTATATAATCCAAGCAGCTGCATAATTAGATCTTATACAGTTGATTTTAGCCTAGGTGGGAATAGGTGACGCACCACGGCCCAAGATTTATTTGAACTATAGCCTCTTCCATGGATAGTTCTCTTTTAAATTAATTTCACTAATCACATGACTCTTGTTCAGAATATAGATGACATGTAACAAATGCCTAAACAAGCTTTAGGTTGATAATAGGGTGTTTCGTTTAAGCATGGCATAATTTTAACTCATAATGTCGGCCATGTTGTGAGAGGACGGACGATACAATATATTTTAGTTATAATTTTGGGTTATATTGGATAATGTTGGTCCTTGAAAACATAGGTAGAGACACAAACGAGGCTAATATCATTTTTACAAAAAATGTAGAAAAGTGCCGACTTTTTTTGTCAAATTGCGGCCAGATTGGGGAAAATAAAATGGTTGAAACCCAGATATCAAAAAGATAATTTTTATTTGGATTCCATACCTTGAAACTAGGTATACACAAAAATAAGTTCCATCTGTGTGATTAACAGAGATATAAGACTTTTTGAAATAAGATGGCGGCCATTTTGGGAAAAATGACCACATGGTCTCCCAGTTCGAATCCCCGCTGGTCCTTTTGAATTGTGAGTTATGGTCCATATTAACTATGTGCCAAAGGTTATACTTCTATCCCAAAGTGCACTATTTTGCTCCAGAAGGGTCTAACCCTCTGGACTATGTATTCACCTTTGCTGCTTTAATCTCCACTTGCGTCCGATTCGTTCTCGCTTTCAAAATCCTCTGCTAATTTCAACAGACTTCAATTGCAATGTCCACGTATGTTCTCTTTATCCCAATTAAAAGCTCATTGAGGAAGGTGTCGCACTGCATTTGTCAGTCAGAACTGTAATTTTTGTTCTCCTGGCCGTACCAAATTACTTTTAATCCGCTGACTTGGCTTTTTGAATTTGTGTCGTTGTTCCCCTTTGGACCTGATATCATTCATGTGTTTTGGATCTTGCTTTGTAGCTTATTTTTATCTTTCTTGTAAAGATCTTATTTTTTTTATTTTTTTTATTTTTTTTACCTCCCCCCCCCCCTTGCAGGTTTTTTCCCCGGTTTCTTAAAAAAAAAAAACACCCTTTTTGGTGACAAATTATTTATGTAATTGTCAATTGACTTGTCCCGCTCCTTTAATCCAAAACACTCCACCGGGTATAGGAAGATTTTACCCAGGGTGAGCCAAAGTGTGGATGGGGGGGGGGGGGGTTGGTAGAGAAGTACCAACATTTCGAACACAACACAGGAACATCACAGACACTTGATTTGGTACCAAATATAGATATGTTCCTCCTCTTTCCACTGATACGCAAAATTAGGTACAAACATGCTTAGCTTACGTCACAATGACGTCAGAAAGTTCGCGCATGTCAGCAAAACTGCCATTTTCCATAGACACACACAGTGAAAATTCAATTTTCGCCAAAAGGTTGGAAAATCAGATTTCGTGCGATTTTTTACTTTCTGAGGGGAAATGATAGTTTAATATAATGGCACATTTAGAGCTTCATACGGTGTTTTTGAGTCGCAAATTGCGAAATATCCATTTTCCACCCTATATTCCGTATTTTCCCACTTTCTCAACATATGACTCATGGTGACTTCATAATGGGATGTTAGTACCTATTTGGTAGCCAATGGAAGAGAAACTCTGCTATCATTG
This sequence comes from Ophioderma brevispina, assembly GCA_023653785.1. Taxonomy (NCBI): domain Eukaryota; kingdom Metazoa; phylum Echinodermata; class Ophiuroidea; order Amphilepidida; family Ophiodermatidae; genus Ophioderma; species Ophioderma brevispina. The sequence continues at coordinate 27,075 of JAMKCH010016027.1, forward strand.
GTACCAAATTTACAGATCAGGTGTTCAGTACCGAAAATCACAGGGGGTGGGGTAAACCACCCCCCCCCTCCCTTCTTGGTTTGTTACAAAAAATGGCTCCGGTAACGAGGGTTACACGAACCACAGAAACTTAAAATTTATTACGTATTTTGTGGTTGATCATCTATACCGGTTGGACCCGTAAACATCAAACTGAATTCAAAGATAATGAAATTCAATTCTAATAGTTTTTATTACTCCGAGATGACTTTTGATTTATCTGAGAGAAAACACCAAATATAAATAATTATTTGTACAGAAACTCATTCCTTTAAAAGACTTTTTGTATTACTTTGAAATTATGATTTCGAGATCATTGGCCTTGTTGAAACCTGGTTGAGCCCTTGACTATTGTAAACTCTCAGTATAATATTGAGTAACCAATTAGAGACAGCAAACAGGTGGAGTTTGTTTATAATATAAAAGATAACATGTACATATCAATCATGAAAGATATTGCTGATATTAAGCATCCTTCAAATGCTGAAGCATCCTTCAAATGCTGAAGCATCCTTCAAATGCTTCAAAGTTGTAGATTGAACGTAAGGGATCACACAAAATTGTTGTTGGATGCTATATCGTTCACCTGTGTATTTGATGGAGATTTAATATTAATCTCCGACCTAAGATGTTCATAGTATAATGATAATACCATTTTTATAATAGCGCTTAATCCCCATCAACATACAGCGCGGTGACAATTATTATTATCGTCCAATCTTTCGTTCATTAGGTGGTCTGCTCAAAGATATGCTTTTAATACAAGCACACAGCGTATTACCACTTAGATTGTAATATCCCACAACCGCGCCCAGATTCACTGGAGTAGAGGAGCAATTGAGATAAGTATCTTGCCCAGGGACACAAACACAGTGGGGCTCGCACTCACTATTTTAACGGTCTAATGATCACGAGTCCTGCGCTTTTCCAGTAGACCACACGTGCTCTCATAGTCTCATAGTCCGCCAAATGATTTCCTAAACATTTTGGCATCCCATTATTTATATCCAAGTATTACCAGGCCAACAAAATAAATTCAAAAATAGCAACATTAATTGGAAATATATTCACCAATTCTCTATTTACTCAAACTTCTGGTATCATTATGTCTGATCATCTTTCAATTTTTATATCTACTAAACTTGATGTGCTGAGAAAAAAAATAACGTAAGATGTAACGTTGATGTTCATCAGTACTCGGGTTCTAATATTGAGCATCTAAAATTGGAATTACAAAGAGTAGAATGGAAGACTGTGGAAGCAGATTTATTATCACAATTTACTTGATAAAGAGAAATACAATATGCGAAACATTTGGGAAATTCTGAGCTTTGCCCAATGACATGAAAAAATACTGCAGCATCCTTAAATCAATTCAATCCCTTTGTTTGAACCTATAGACTGATATTTGTACCAATTCACCAGTTTATTTTATTTTTATTATTCATTATTATATATTTTTTCTTTTGACATTCACAATTTACTGTTTATAGTTCTGCGATTTCTTTCTATATGCTGTTCATAGCCATTCTACCCCGGTGCTTTCGGCTTGCTTGTCTTGTCTTGTCTATGTACTGTCTTGTATTATCTCTAGAGGATGCAACATTTCCAGGATTTTTCTTTTCCATCAGTTGTTTTTAATATAAGATTTTCATTATGCTTTGCTGATTTGGTGGAAATGAATATTTACTAAATTAAAATGAAACGAAAATTAAATGAATGAGCATTTTTGTCCTAAAAATCCTTGCTTTACTCACTTCTTAATTTAAAATCAATACATGTTTGCGTGCATATTTTTGCATAATTGCGTGCATATTTTTGCATAATTGCGTGCATATTTTTGCATAATTACATTTTACCCTTCATGCCTATTCTATGTACTTAATTCCGTTAAAAGACATGATACAAATTGGGTGCAAAGGGTATAATGTAACTGCCCTCAATTCTTTTGAAATACCCCGAAAGCCAAATAACCGAAGGTTGGGCCCGTAGAATATTGTTATCGGTGCCTTACTATAATTGTTCAGGTTCTTTGAAATTAGTTGTAGAGATACTAAAAGTGTGAGGGTCTCGCAAGAAAAAGCTATTGAGGCCATATACAAGCCCATACTTAATGCAATCAAATCCAGATATCTAAACAAAATTCATTAAAAAGTTTGGAAACAGTGTGGTCAATAAAAACCTACATCAGAATTAAAAAAAAATATTAACAAAGTTAAGAATTATTGTGGCTCAAATGTTTGCATAGGTTATAAAGAGGGGAGAACAGGCTTGCAGAAAACGTTTATCTGGTGTCATTTTGGACTTTGGAAGGAGAACTTATGCCTATTTTGCTGAGAGACTTGAAATCCTGTTTGGCCATTTGAGCCAAACAAAGTGGAATCGTTTAATAGAGTATATGGTCTGCAAGCAGTGATTGGAGTAACAAACATTTAAACACCAACTTATTGAAACAATGAAGGTGGGAGAATTAATTGAAGGATTATAAAAATAAATCCCGGAGATTACAAAAGAAAATGCTGAGTGAAAAAAATGTTCAATTTCACAAATAGGAAAGTCCAAGAGCGGTGTAAGGCCACAGTTTACTTCGGTTCAGCAAGCTTTCATGATTTTAACCTACAACGAACTTGGGAGGCCACACTGAAACATACGACGGTTTTGTATTCCGTTGAAAAAACAGCCGTGCGATATTGAATTTTAGTTTTAATTCCAATTGATTCAAAAACTTCAGCTTTATTCTTCTCGCAATTTATGGACGCTGAGTATACTGTATTGGTGCAAAAAATTGCCTAGAGAGGAAAACAAAAACCTCTGAGCATTATGTTTCAGTAGTTCATGACCGCGGGACATTGATATGTAGTGATTTTCAATAACTGACTCTTATGATTGAACAATGGTATTAATTTGTTGACATGATCATTTACCTATAATTATGTTAACAATAGACCGTTATTCAAAGTGGTATGTTTTTGGTGGAAGAAGAATCAGCATAACATCTGAAATTGATGTAGGGATTGTCTTTGCTATAATGATTTATGGTATAAGTCGGTGTCAGTCTCTGACACCGATTTTAGGCATTGTATGGCTAAAATCGGCCAAACAGAATTTTTAGGTCTCTCCGCAAAGTTGCATAGTTCTGAAACCCAAAGGTCCGAAAGACACCAAATAAAATTCTTCTGATAGCCTGTTATCCCTCTAAACAATCTAAGCAAACAATTAAGCAAAAAGACGTTAACCTTTGAAAAAGAAAAAATCTTCTGACTGTAGGCGTTTTATTGACTCCACAACTGTATCTGAATTTGCATAAAATCGAAAGCTAGGCTTTGTATTTTTGTGGCAGTTAATTTTACTTGTAATTACAAAAGGAGCATGATGTCAATGCTACCATTTACTAGGGCAATGACTCACAATCACATTATTGATTTGGGAAGGAGGGGGGTTGTGGGACAAGGAAGAATGGAAATCACTGAAACAGTTAGATCAATTTGCACAAAGTGATTATAATCTGACCAAGATTTTTGTTGGGTTTTTGAAACATTTACTATCATAAAATATTTAGTCTAGGTTAATTAAATTCTTGACGAAATTGATTTTTTTGGTTGAAAATCTAAGCTTTAAATGATTTTGGATGTGGATATGATTGTGTAAGCATGTGCTTACATATGACCTCACTAAAGCGGCGTGTTCCGATCGTCTTTGGACCCCCGATTTACCCGGACGTAGTGCGATGTTGATATCAGATGGAACGCAGTATTTTTCTCAATTGTCGTTCATGAAATTTGAGCCCTCAAAATCCATTTCATCGCAAGATATTAACAAAAAAAACAATCGTTGTAAGATTGACCTCAATATTAGCACAGAGTGTTGAATAGGGCTTTGCACATATGCATTATGCTTCTACCATGAAAAACCGCAAGCTTTCTTTCCCACGGTGGGACCTATGTGCAAGTACCAGGCTCTATAATAAATAGAGAAACATAAATAAACATAAAACGGAAACAAGTCAACATGAGGACATTTCCAGAAAAAAGGACACCCCACCCCACTCCATTTGTTTTAATACCCGTTTTTTTTTGCATATTTGAAGGATTACCATTACCTGAAGTGAATAAGCTGAATACCCCGTTCTTTAGTAATAAGCTGATGATTTAGTTTTCTTTCTGCAAGACAAAAACAAACGGCATTGGTTTTCTAGGGGGAATGATTACGCCTAGAAGGGCAAGTTCAAACAAGGTTTGCGGTTTTCTTTTGCACTTTTTGGTCACATAAAATTTAACCTTCGAAAAACGTTCTCGGTAGGTGGTGTACGACCGATCTAGTGCCATTTGAGAGAGAAATTGATCCTCAAAAACTCTCCTCCGGTAAATTTAAGGAGGTCTAGATCATACGCTATGCGAGTACGTGATGTACCCGAAACGTGGAATTCAATGATGAACAAAAAAAACCTAGGACAATTTTGCCAAGGAGATAAGTGATAATAAAAAGATCCAACGAAATTTGAGGAGGTGTCCACACACAGAAAAAATACATCATATCGTAAAATTAGTTTAGGTGGAAATTTAAATTAAGGAAAATGTTTACCTGATTTTCTATGCTTACATAATTTGTGAAAAAAAAGTATTGTGTAATCATGTTTGTCGGGTGTATATCAATATGCAATAGCAAAGAAACGGGAAGAAAAATTAGAACACATGAATATTTCCATATCTTTGATTGATTTGATTGATCAGCAAAGTATGGCATAGGAAACTGTAGCTTCATTGATTTTCAAGAACGTGGTATAGTAGATATTATTGAGAATAAGCGTGTTGTACCAATACACAATTTTCTGTTCACTTTTATTTAAGTCAATTTATCTTTAGATTTTATGCATGGCAAATGTTAATTTGGAAGGCGGATATGGTTAAAAATTGAAAAACATTGAAGACTGTAGACTCCGTTACAAAAATATAGGAATAGATGTTTGTGGGACTTTAGAAATTCCAAACCTATCAATTCAGGATCAACCACCAAAACTGAATACGGAATTTGCAATTAAGTAATTAAGGAAGTTACTATGTCAGTGACAACAAAACATCATTATATATTGTTTTTTTTTTTTGTGACAGTATACAGTTAAAAAATAAGTCCCCCCTGAAAAGGTACCCATTTTCTGGAAAAGTTAGGCTCCTGAACCTGTTACAAACATGTGAAATGTTCACTGCAATGTTACCATTTCATGTGCAAACAAAATCACCACATCGTTAATCTTCTCCTTGACATGACGTCTTCTGTAAATTGCGCCGAATTCCCTGGCCCTTCGGCCTCGGCTTTCCCCCCACACTCGCGACCCCTCACGGACGGAGAGTACCAACATGCCGAGTACAAAACACAGGAATACTTACAGACACTTGATTTTGGGTACCAAGGATAGCTATGGTCTCTTCTTCCATTGGTACCAAAACGGTACCAACATGCCTAGAATTACGTCAGACTGACGTAATAAAGTGGAACATGTCAGCACACACTGTCAAGTTCCATAGTACACAGTGTAGAATAGGGAAAAATGTGTTTTTTGCACCCAAAAAGTTTGGAATATCCGATTTCCACACGGTTTTTACTCTTTGATGGGATATGACTAGTTTAATATTCAGAGAGTTTTAGTGCTACTTTTTGAGGCGGGAAATATTGCGAAATATCAATTTTTCACCCTATATCAATATTTTTAAACTTTCCTCAATTATGACGTCATCGTGACGTCATAATAGGAATGCTGGTTATTAAAATTGATACCAATGAAAGAAGAAACTCTAAGCTTATACTATGGTACCAAATTTACATGAATCAGATGTTCAGTAATAGGGGAAAAAGAATCTTTTAAAAACCAATCTGTAAACTTGATTTTCTCGACGTTAAAGCACCTATGAAAAAAAGTGCCTTTGTTATTTGTATCCAACAATTTAATAAATGGAAGTCATTTCAGGGAGAAGGGCAAATGCTGTGTGAAACTTTTTGCCCATTAAATGGTAACATTTCGTGTACATTTCATTTTTGTAAACAGGTTAAGGAGCCCTAACTCTCTAGAAAAATGCACAGTTGTCAGGGGGGGGACTTACTTTTTTGAAACTGTATATTTGCAAATAACTCAACTCAAAATGTTCTTTCATTATTCGCTTCATTTGAACTAAAACGTCTTCAAAGTTTGTTACAACCGTAATGCATTTATAAACAATCCAACAAAGATGTCAAAACAGAGGAACGAAGCGACTGTTGGTCATCCTTGGCGATGATTGGTGATATTTCTTCATGGGAGTGCACAATGTGTTCTTTTTTTTTTTGTTCATTCAAAAGAACGGCCTAAGCTGGGACTATGGAGGGATGATTTTGCGCGGTTTGGAAAATGCTGAATAATAACATACACACTAGAACTAAGACAATCAGCAAGCCACCGTCTAAATGACCAAGACAGGGTGGAAATAAGCCCGTTGATATTTTACTTCTTGTTGTTTTATGAGCGTAAAGGGTTGTAACTTATTTTTCATTAGATCATATTGGCTTTCTGCCTTCTTTATCGGTTAATTCTACACTAGCGAGAAAGCTGCATCAGGATCGGCGAATGCTGCGCTTTCACCCACGTAATGTAATAAGTGTACATAGGGACATTACACTGATCGCTGGGATAAGTCAGGGATTGAAAACTAAGTCACCTTTAACCAGTCAGTTACAATAAGATATTTCCCTCCTTTCTAGTTAATTTCCATATCCCCATCACATACAATAGGATTTTTTTAAAAATATAAACCGGTTTCTTTCAATCGAAATTCACAAATGTTTCTATTCAAGTATAAGATGGTTAAGTCATGATCTTTGCCGCGTGTATTAGAAATTCACAAACGTGTCATTTGTATAAAGGATCGTAAAACAGCTCAGAAAGTGTGTTATCATTCTATAATAAAAAGGGCTATTACTTGATATTTTGGGTTAACCTAACTGATTCAAACACGGTAAAGCTGATTTCAGGAAAACAGATATGTATTCGGTAAGAACTAAATTGACTTGAGTCCATTCTAAGAAATGTTGTGCAGTTTAGAGTACATTCTTGGTAATTCTTTGACTCTTTGATTCTACGTATTCTCATGCCATGCTATTTACCCCTAAACCCTGACGTCAACCCTAAAAATCTAACCAAAAAACTCGAACCCAATGGAAGAAAGCTATCTAATGGTACCAAAATTACAATTTTCAGTTTCTGAGGGAGTGGTAAATAGCGCCCCCCTCCCCGTAATCGTGTTTCAAAAAGACTGGGTAAGATGGGGATAAACACAGTTGCAAATGCCCCATCCCTCTCAGCTTAAGCTCACATGCCATAACTATTTTAAAGAGATGATGTACCCTTCCTCCCTTCTCCTTTTCCCAGGCCGGCGTAATTGAGTCCATCCCGCACTGCACCAGTTTTGGGAAATTTTCACCTCATAGGATCATTTGATCCCACAAAAATCCTATTCTTAACACATAGACATGACTTTTGCTTTCAATTTAAGCTCACAAAGCGCTAGGTACGTAATGAAATTTTATCATATCAGAAATATTTGTGGCACTTAAAAACTTAAAACTCCCTATATATCTCTAAGAACTGAACATGCTTCTGCCTCTTTTTCACCTTAATTACCACATCTGTAGCACATACGTACCGTCGCACGGAGTTATGTAGCAGGGACGAAGTTTGGTTTTGATTTGTTTCGGCATCGTAAGTCCAGCAATGTTGTTCATATTCGGATATTGGGATTCCTATGAACGACAACGGTTCTTGTCTCTCGCTGTATCCGCTGTAAGAAGTAAACATGAAAACATTTTTAAACTTTTGTTTTAATTATTAACCTTCAGGCCCGTATGCGTGTGGTCCGCACTCGCAACCCCCAAAAATTCCACAAAAGGGGTAACAAAGTTCCACTTTTTGCTTAGAAATTGTGATAAAATGTCAAAATTTTATTTGAAATGTAAACAGTTAAAATACTGAAGTATCAAACCAAATTGTGTGCATGGAATGCTGCTGCTCTTTACCTCGACCTTTTCGTTTCAACAGTAGCTCTTTCTGACCTAATCGAAATCTCATTCTTATACATGACATCTAATTCTGGGGCAAAAATAAATCACTCGCTTAAAAATGAAGATATGATCGATTTTTTTACACTATATTTATTTTTTTTATTTTTTTTATTTTTTTTATTTTTTTTATTTTTTGCTTTTTTTAAGTTTTTTATTATTTTTGTCAATGATATTCTTCCTGAAAGTGGTTTATTGTGTCACTGGCATGTTAAAAGTAAGACAAAATATCCGTGTATTTTCAAAACCAATAATAAAAAGCTGTAATTGTTTCGACAATAATATTGTCTACATAAAAATACTGCACAGAAAAAATGATCAGAGAAAACTTTCATTGATCAACTACATATTTAACAGATTTGAAACAAAGTTTGGATAAGCGTTTCTTTTGTGCATGACAAATATTGCACAAAATGAAACTCGATTTGATGAATCATCTCAGCTCCACCGAAAGCCTCTCTTGTAAGTTTCCTCCATCCCTCCCCGATACAGAGTAAATGTCAGGTATCCCCAAATAAAAAAATCTAATGGGATGAAGATTCTGTTGATCTTGCTGGCCATTGCACTGATTATCATTGAATTAAAAACCTCCCCAGAAGTGTTTGCACCAGATTCAAATTAAATTATTATATTGAAATGAAAACGATACTCTGTGTAATCCCATTGGAATGGGTAAATGGATAAGCAGAAAATCTATCATATTGCCTCATTTCTTTCTTGACCAAATCCTTCATTTTGTCAGTCATAGAAGACCAATATGCAAAATAGGATAACGTAAACTGCGTCTCTGTTGAGTAAACAAGATACCCTTTAAATTTTAATTACATTTTCAAATAATAAGCAAATTTTTGCAGCTGATTAGATGAACGGTGGACATTATCAAAACAACAAAATACGTCCAAACCAGCACAAATTACCAACAATCCGATCTGCGCCAAGTTTCAAATCCAATGCCAGCAACTTAGAGATACCTTCTTCAAATCTCTCAAATGTAAACATTTAATTTGGATTCCCATTGACTGAAATGTAAAAGGACATTAGCAACTAAATTGACTGAAGTCTCAATTGTAGCGTTATTAACCCGGCAAAGGTTTATCATGAGATACTAATATAGTTATACACTAATGGTATAGATGGTAAGAATATTTGAGCACGATCTAGCTCTTGTGCTCTAAACCTTTTTGTTACAACAAAACCAGACGTAGAAATGTTCCAGTATGAAGGTGTCCTGCCCGTCACTTTTTACTATGTCTTTGGATGCAAATATCTCTATGCTTCCTAATTATACACATAACATAAATCATACACATAACATAAATCATTCGAAGTTTTATTCAATGAACTGAACTTCAATTATTCATGAATATGTTCGGTAGCAATCGACACTCTTTAAAGCTGTATTGTTCATTACAATGCTTTCTACTACTCGCTCATTTAAAGATCATTACTCTTCAAATAGGAAAATCCAATTTATTTGACATTTTAGCGTATTTAATATTATTGTGCAATGTCTTATATGGTTTGATATATTTGCACACTTACCCTCTGACACATACAGACGGCCATAGCCACTTACTTTTTCCAAGTATTTCAACCAGCATAAAAAATGCATTTATTTGAGTCTAAACAAGCCTGGTCTTACGTGTTTAAGATGAATTTCTCAGGAGGATAGGACTGATTTTTTTGTACATCAGTGTGTGCCAACACGTACGGCTATTTGGAAATTTAACACTGTATGCAATACATTCTATGGTGTTAAGGGTCATTTTTCTGTTATAACTGTGCGAAACCGTTTGCTGCAAAAGGTCATACCCATAAAAAGGGATTTTTAGTTGAATTACTTAAATTTATCCGTTTGTCATCATAGAAGTCCTGGCAGCTTCTAATTTGTGTGAAAATTTCAAGTTAAAATTCCTACAGGAAGGTTGTTTGTCAATGAATGAGTGGATTCCTATATGTTAACTTTACAAAAACATGCGATGACCTATGACAAATGAGCTCTTGGAAAGGAAATTTGAGCAAAATGTTGTTCGACACAACGAAAACAATGTTGGCAACTTGTACACAACAAAATCTGCAGAATTCGCTGGAATCTAATAGAGGTACTGATGTCTCTGTTGAAAGCAAAAAAATGTACAAAATAAATTAACATCAAGGCTCTAGTATGTACTACTACGTCACAAAGCGATAACTCTTGTAGAAATTTGCTCCTTCAATTACCAGCGCATGCGTCAGTTTTGATACAGTATGCGGCAACTCAGAGCTGTGTACAAGTTGCCAACATTGTTTTCGTTGATACTAAATTGACGCTTTCTAATAACCCGGAATATCTTTAAGTATACTATATAGAATAGAGGTTCGTCTTATAACAATGTTTGTGATTGAATCGTTAAAATTGACCTAGAAGTTCGAAAGTTTTAACACTTTCTGTATATAATTATGAAAATATATTCAAAAACAAATCAGGTTATTAAAACCCTAGGAGGAGGAAGAGCATAAGTCATCAGCTCTCACAGATCATTATTGCCAAGCACAATCACGTGATTGACTGGGAGGGTGGACCAAATAATTGACAGAGACTCAAACAAGCTAGGTGGATTAGAGAAGACATGCGGATCAGGAAGAAGGGAATTAACATCATAAACCGCGACGAAGAAATGTGTTCTCCAAGTCATCTGATCAGCTGTTGTAGAAAAGAACTTTGCACTTTGCGGATGAGAAAAACTACGCATCCCGCGGGGGTAAAGCAGCTGGATTGCCGCATAAATAAGGAAGTTCTCCATCCGGAGAACAAAACTGCGACGTCAGTGAACGTTTGGGGACTTGAAAATCCTACTTTTAGCTATTTATATTTTCACACCCAGTCTTATAACCTTGGAGAATTGAAAAGATCATCAAATTATTTCACCACCTTTTTCCTATTGGTTTCCCTAGTTGAGCTTCTCTCCCAGTTCATCAGTCATACCTTTGGCGCACAATTTGATCACAGGCACGTGATACGTTTCCTGTACTCTGTGTCTTCGTGTTGTAGCAATACGTTGACCTGAAAGTTTAAAATATGGTGGTCAGATAATAACCTGCTTCAAGTGCAAATGAAAACATAAGATTAATCTTGCTAATCTTGAAATAAGCCACGAATCGTATTTGGACATGTTTTTTTTCTTTTATTATTTACAATGTAATTAGGTTTATTGCTTTCCTATTTATAAGGACGGTGCAGCCTCATTGTCTAGATGGTAGCAACAATTTGTCGCCTTGAGGTACAAGAGGTTGTAAGTGCAGTAGCTGCCACGTGTTGCCTGCCTGAAGAACTATTGCAAGAGCCACTGAACCAAGGATATTATTTTGATGGTACGTCTTGTCTGACAAGGGCAGATATTGCCGTACGACCTATTGAATTACACTACAAATTATTTTTATCCGTAAAGAATACAAGCTGTAGCCTTTCTTTTCAAGACCAAGCTCGTAAGTTGGTATCTACCATTAACTGTTTCTCCTTTGACGGCAAACAGGCAAAAACCGTAACCCTCGTCTTACCAAGGGGGGGTCCCCTAGTGAACTCTCGCTCCGGTGCGCAAAATGCCCAAAACTTTCGCAAAAAGCTGCTTCTAGTATCGTTCTCCATCCTTCCTGTCATCATTAAGCGAAAAAAATGCGAAGTACACCTTCAACCGGGTTAGGGTATGTCGTCAAAGTCGAAGGGTGGGGTGTGCTTGCCACCCAAGATTTTTAAATGTGCATTTTTGAAAATATTATGCCACAGTATGGGCTCTAAACCTCTATGTTTAATATGTAAAACTAGCCAATTGCCATCATTTAGAGCTTAAAAACCCGCATGAAAATCCCTATATTCCCCTACGTTTTTAGCGCAAAAGTTGATTTTTCGCGCCTATTTTCTGGAAATGCCAAGTTTGCCGACTCGCGATGATGACGTCATTGTTACTCAATACTCGTATTTTTGGTCGTATTTTGTATCAATGGAAAGAGATGGACCATATCTATCCCCTGGTATCAAATTAATAAGCATCGGTATCTTAAAATCGAATTCTCGGGGGGGTGGTACCACCCCCCCCCCCCTTGGTAAACCGTGTTTACAAAAAAGGCTTGTAAGACGAGGGTTCAGGTGTTTACACGAATGTTTGGAATAATTTTATATTGGTGTCGCCACTCCGTGTCGCCAGCTACGCATCTTTAAACATAAATACGTTTTGCTTTTTGGAAATTCAAGAATGTAACTCAACAAAATCAATAAATGGAAAAAAAATCAAAGCAGTAAATGACATTTTTGGGTTAAAACAATTGTAATTGGAAAAACAATTTTATATTGTATTAAGCTTCTATATTTTATCTGTTGTTGTAATAAATTTTGGACGTTTACTTTTGCCTTATAAATCCCCGTATCTACAACTCTGCGACGACTAGGCAGGCGTTTACTTGTCATATAAACTAAGAATATCCAGGACAGTAATCCAATGTATTGGTTACAAAAATATTAGCCTGTCTCTGTTAATTTATACAAAATATCAGATTTGTACCATAAGTAGTGTCTCTCCTTAATTTCAATGCGTTGTCTCAAATGTAACGCACACAGTAGAAAACACTTGTTAACTTTTATTATAATTTCGCTATTGAGAATAGTGTGTGTGTCAATTACAATAACTCCATATTGGAAACACATCTAGTCGCCCCTTTTTAAAAATGCTCGAAACGTCTTCAGTTTCAGAATTGATCGTTTGTATTACATGCTAGCTCTATTCTCTATTTCAACTGGCCAAATGAAACTATTGATTTGTGTCTATATTTCTCTCTCTCTCTCTCTTTCTCTTGGCTCTCTAGTTGTCTCATAGCTTTTAAGTTAAAAGACTTTGTCTTAACCTCCACATAGAGACTAAGCAGAGCGAATGGTTGTAGAGGTTCCTTGCATAGGTGTGTATTAAGATGTACACTCTTGTATTCACCCACATAATAAGGGCAAACCTATTGTTGACGCTTACATGCCTACATAAGTATTAAATGGACAAGGGCAAGGCTGCTTCCAATGTGTTTTGGGGGTTGTGGTTCTATTGAGTAGTCTTTCAACAGGTAAACGGTGATCTATAATTCTACTTGTATGCAAGGCTGAATCAGGTGAGTAAGCAAGAGGTGCCCTACTACGTGATTCATTCTATACATAGTTCATATTTTGTCATTGAAGAAAACTTGCAGCTCTGAACTGCCCTGACGTCGAACTTAATGCCACTCGACAACCCTCTATACAGCGTGTATAATAAAAAGCAAGATTGGAAACAATGACAGTGGAATTAACGAGCTCTTGCTTTCCTATATAAAAAAGATCAACACATATTTTTCGTTTTTCTTCACTGTGCTCCCATCTCACCTCGACACCCCTGTCCAGAGATACAGTGCACTGAAGAAGGGTTATACATTTTTAAGCTGTTCCGATTGTGCAATCACAGATATCTTATGGTAGCTTTGAAATTCAGTAGAGGAGAGAGTCTCACAAAGGAGGACAAGTGTGGCAGGATTGAGCTTACAATTGGGCAAGTATTATTTTAATTATGAAGAAAGCAGTGTACATTTTTGAACTGTAAATATTCTTAATATCTATGTCCCTTAAAAAATAAACAAACAAACAAACAAACGGAAAGTGTGTACTGTTTGATTTTGCTGTTAATTTGCAGTCAAAGCTGTAAAATAACAGTTTTGCCAGTAAATTGCACATATTGATGACAAAGAAGGGTTTATTTGTATGTTTGTATAGTGTACTTTTAAGTTTTTAAAATCGGTATAAAAGGCCATTTCACAGTAAACACAATTCTAATGAAATTATTGGGTATTTACTAATGTTGCATGTAAATTTCGAACAAAGTAAAAAGCAGTGCCATAAAATTCGCGCTGCAGATCAAAATTGACAATATACCAGTAGTAGGTGACTCCTGGGACTCTACATAATGCTCTTAAGGGGAGGTGATACGCCTTACATTTTGATGATATTATACAACATCAACTATTGAGGAGGCTTTTAAGGTATCTACTTACATGAGTTGAAAATATGTGATTAATTGGTTAGCGATATCTCTCGTGATTTATAATACACATAAAAGTTCGTGATTTCGTGGTAATGAACAAGTAAAACATTTACAGAGAATTTTCTATTTTCTATACATACAGGGTGTAATAAAGGAAACCACCAAGTTGAATAACAATTTAACACTCTGGATCAACCGTCACAACTGTTGCGCCGTATTTTCACACGTCGGCTGTACGTGCCATAATATCGGTTTTATCCCGGAAGTAACTCTTTCATGATTTTTTCCTATAGAATTACGTGGAACAAGCTACAGGGTTACTAGGGTAGTAAGGGTTACTATGCCAATAATGCGTAAGGTTACTATGCCAATAATGCGTAAGTCTACTATACCAATAATGCGTAAGAATACTAGGCCAATAATGCGTACGGTTATTATGCCAATAATGCGTAGGTTACTAGGCCAATAATGCGTAAGGTTAATAGGCCAATAATGCTTAAGGTTTACTATGCCAATAATGCGTAGGTTACTAGGCCAATAATGCGTAAGGCTACTATGCCAATAATGCGTAAGATTTACTAGACCAATAATGCGTAAGGTATACTATGCCAATAATGCGTAAGATTTACTAGACCAATAATGAGTAAGGCTACTAGGCCAATAATGCGTAAGCTAACTATGCCCTAAGGTAACTAACCCTAAGGTAACTATGCCAAGAATGCGGAAGGCTACTATGCCAATAATGCGTAAGGTTGCTAGGTCAATAATGTGTAAGTTTACCATGCCAATAATATGTAAGCTTACTATGCGAATAATGCGTAAGGTTACTATGCCAATAATGCGTAAGGTTACTCTGCCAGTAATGCGTAAGGTTACTATGCAATAGTGCGTAAGGTTGCTATATCAATAATGTGTAAAACAATGCGTACTGTTGTTTTCCCTCAATTTTGACTAAAGATTCCACGCAACACATAATTGGTGTTCCCTTTTTGATTAATACTAAGGGAGTCTTAATAGTGAAATCAACAAGTTTTTAAACTACTACAACTATAGTACGCTTTCATAATTCTAAGCGCTTTAAGTAGAGTAAGTAGAGTGAAACAGCTGAAATATTTAATGTTCAAAATTTGTGGAGATTGAAGATATTAAATGTCATTTTGCTCACGATGCTACTGAAATCAATCATGCGTGCTATTTAAAGTGCGTAGCATTTAGTTAAGAGAATATACATGATGATTGAGATTTAACTGTTATGACAAATAAATGCCTGGAATTAACAAGCATTAAGCTGTCAGTCTTGCCAAAGCATTCTGTTTAATAACAAAGTTGAAGGGCTTCAATAAAAACATGACAATTTCATGAGTGGAAAAAACCGGTCAACACCGTTTTTGGTCTTTTTTCAGGTTTATTGTCAATGGTCATCAGTCTAGAACGTATTCGTCCTTCTAAAGCCAAATTTAATAGTATTTGTTTTATTCACTAATGATACATATAAAACGTGTGGACTACGCCAAAGTTTGTGAATTCGAGCCCTGGTGCACTCTAAAAAGGGTGTTTATCAATTGAAAACTTTTCACTTGGTACACATATATGGTAATGGGCTACCTTAAAAACAAAATTGTCCTTTTACATAGACCGAAATTCATATTTTTGTATGTTATACATGCGATAAAGTAAGTTGAATACAAAAAACTAGGGTCAAAGGTCATCTCATTTGCAATAATAAAATGGCGGCCATGTTGATTTTTCAGTTACTTTGGTTGAGGTGTTTTTACATTACCTAAACAACCTTAATTTGTTTTTAAAAATATATTTTAACTCAACAACACCTTCCGACTTTTTAAAAAATATTTGTGTAAAAAGTTCTTGAATTTTAAATATAATCCTAAAATGGGCATTTTGGGGGTATTTTAGGCGCAAAATAAAAAAAACAATTCTGATTCATTTTTTTAATGGAGCAAAACCAAAAAGGGGCATTCTCCTATGACAGAAGAAGATTGTGTTTAAATTTGGTGGTTATAACTGCAGCCGTTTTCAAATGGGACACCGTAAACGACAACCGGTAAAACCTAGAAATACTAATATGCAAATAAGGTTCAGCGTTTAATTTTTCAAATTATATTTCAATAATTTACTACAATATTTTTTTTACAATATTTACAATATGCGGGCAACGTGGTGTGTCCTTGACTATTTATGGCGGTTAACCTCAACTGTTCCTTTCTACCCACATTACCCAGTTGTAGAAATGGGTACTGGTGTGATCAATTAGAGCGTCCTGTGACGGCATGAAACCGGGCATGTCTATTGTGTGCTGTACGCATCACTTGTTACAGCACTATCCCGTCTTGAAATAAGGAGTGATGTCATAGCTTTCCCGCAGTTATTGTGCATTCGTATCGCGCACGCCGACTTTGTACGCTCGCGATTACAACGGTGGCTTACTGCGATTCGCACGTCTAAGACTGCGTAAAAGCTATGACGTCACCCCTTAGTTCAGGCCGTACGAAGTATACACCATTTATCGTCACTCATGTTTTATTCCGTATGTGTTACCGTGTAAGGAGGACATTCACGATCCCCTGTAGCAACATTAAAGCAATAACAACGTATTTTCTGAAAAGCGCCCCTGATTTTTAAAAACATTGAAATTTGTGCACAGTTGTATTGATTATCATGTTTTGAGGAGTCCAAAGTTTTGAACATATCGGATCCGAAGCATAATAATCATTAAATCGGACCATTTACGCCCAAAATTTATTGGTCTCGCAATGAGTGTTAAAATATTGGCTCGACTGCGTCTCGCCCAATATTTTTGCAACTCATAGCTCGACCAATAAATTTGGGCTCAATCGATCTAATATGATAATTGGATAGTAAACTGTACCTGTCAATGGTAAGACTCGAACGTCGAAAGTATTTTGTAATTAGGATAATATTGTATACCGATAATATAATTAAGTGGCTGCTGGAAATGTCCTTCCAATATGAAATAGCGCTATATATCTTAACCCATTAGTTGTTCCATTGGTTCAGGCAAGTCAAGTTAGAGGTCATATCCGTGAGGTAGCACTATTTCACATTGGACGCACAAAAATTTAGCATTTCCAGCTCCGCCGTTAAATTACAATCGAAGATCCCGATTCTGATGACAAAATCGCTTTTTTGTGACAAATACGCACTTTTTAGCATTACTATTAGCAGGTATTCTTTACTAGACAATTACCAACACAACTGTGCAAAAACCTCACATTTGGAAAATTGGGACGCTCCCCAAAAAGGTGTTGGTATGGCTTTAAATGGTGTAGTCACTTCGAATGAAGGATAGGCACTCCGTTCCTGTGTGCACACCCAGGTCCGCTCATTTTGTCTTTACCTTTATCTTACACAGACGGAATGATACGGGTAGAACCTCGGAAGCGAGCTTAAAAGATTTTTGTTTCCTTTATGTTATTGGTGATTTAATTTTAACAAGTGATCCTTTTCGTAAATGATTTATATCCCGGAAATCTGTCGAAACAACATAACTATCTATTTCACATTGCCGCATGCCTATCCAACCATACCTTCAAGGAGTGTATGTAAGCGATAATATTCGATATGTTCTCAAATCAAGGAGTTTTAACTTACTTAGAACTTTTCCTTCTAAAATTACTTTCCGACTAATAAAAGTGTATATAAATGTCTATTTCATTTACTGATGATGATGATAATACGCACTAAAAGGTTATATCTACTTACATCGTATTGTATACACGCTTTTATCATACTAATGACCGACAATCAATATGTTCAACAGCGCTGTGCAATAGATCGGAAACACTGACGGCTATTAACCTCCATTTGGAAACGTGCTAATTTGTTTTTTTAAATCGTTAATGCACAAAAAACTGTTTTTGGTTAATTTGCTTTAACATTGCACTTCGATAATAAAACATTGTAATATGTGAGCGTGTTATACATTCTTGCTGTAAAATGACACCTTACTCTAAATCACGACTTTTATAACTTTGTATTTAGGTGTTATAAATGCTGACTAGTTCAATAAAGACTGCCGCCAATTTAAGTAGAGCCTTTTAAGAAGCTTTTTGTATCACTTATTAATAGTCAGTTTTAATAAAATAATGACAATGATTTCAGACAAACTACTCCTGTCAGAGGAGTGAGGCGATAATGATAAAAGTGACAAGTTTTCGAGAGATTCCGTCCTAACAGAATGCTTTCAGAGCGATGATTTTAATAATACCTCCACTATTTTATTAATCACGTTAATAGATGTTTAAATGCGTCGACGTATTGTGAAAGTGAGGCTGACAACCGGGATAAATGAGGCCATTTACTTCTCTTCTTACTTTAATACTTCAATCATTGATTCTAATAGCTTTAATGTGAGTTTATCAGAAGTCAAATATTGACGCCATCTGAACCAACTGGACAAATGTCGGCGTTAATTGATCATCATAGAAGTCTAGAGGAATCTAAGCTTCAAACTGTTTTTTATTGCCAACATTGCGGGGTGTTAAATAAACACGCAAGATTGGAAACAACGATATTTAAAAATGAACCACTTCTGTCGCCATGATATTAACGTCCTTATAAAAGTACATTCCATACTCTTCATTAGGGGTATGAATTCAAGCGAGTTCGATTTGTTGAGCAACGTATCTAAGGAAGGTTTGGATTTAGTACAGGTCAGAGTTTGTATGGACGACGAAAGGAGAAACACGGTGGAGGTAGGATTGGGCTTGAATATAATGTTCTTAATATCTTAGTGAGGAAAAGAACTTTTAACACAGGGACATAAATGATGTGATCATAGATTTTCCATTAAGTGTTTTAAAAGGATCTCTTCTGATGGCATTTTAGTGTCTTTTAAACTCAAGGTGCAATCCAAAAAATGACTCAAATCTTGTTTATTTGATTTGACATCAGAAACGACATCCATGAAGCTTTGAAACAGTATAGGTACATGTTACGTAACTGGTCGTTGTATGAAAGGTAATTGAATAGTTGAGGATCGGACCAACCCGATTAACAAGGGATCACAAAACTCGTCAATACTTTTGATCCAAAAATCCAAATTACACAAGAAAACAAAGAATCGACGTCGAATTCTTATCTAACTTGACATAAAAGTTGCACAACGGTTCTCAGAAACAAGATTGGAATCCGTGAGTTTTTTTTAATTGGAATACGCTGTAGTATATTACTCTACTTCATGCACCGTGTTGTGACATTTATTATGTTTCTTGTTTCTTATTATTATTTTACGATAATTGAGAGAACTTACAATTAGTTTTATTACGTTTTGTCGCACTACAGTTGGCTGTATTGACCATTTATTATGAATCTTACACCCTCTACTTTAATTGTAATCATCCGTTTCTTAAATTATGAATGGACTACCCCATATTCGTCTTCAGATGGACCAGATAGTCTCATTGCATCATGCTGGAGCGCGGGTACATAAGAAATCACCCGAGGGACGCCAATTCGTACATTTTAACAATAGCAGATATTAAAGTCTTATTTTAGAAAGTACTTTATAGACATCATCAGTCTTTATGACTTGTGCTTAAACTGTACGATTGAGGTTACAAAATCACCTTAACTCGAGGTTTAACAGGCAGTCTTTGTTGTTGTTTAACGATATGACAAAACAACTGAAATGAGGGTCTGGAAAAATGTAATCGAATCGATGGGAAAAGGGAAGTTCCATACGCGAGGGTGCATAGATGGAAAATGATTCTGCCCACAGCTTTACATGCACGGGGGATGAACAGAGATAGCTCGTAGCATGGTGCTGTGCTGGGAGGCAATTAATAGTTTGAAGACAGAACACAAGAGAATTTACTCTTTGCACAGTTTCGCCATATGCGAGGAAACTCAACGCAGCAATATAATGGAAGTAGTGTCAAAACAGTTAATAAGAATCGATTCCTTCCAAGCCAACAATGACCTTCCAAAAGATGATATACTGGTTTACCTCACCCTCATTTATTTCGGTGTCAGTCGAGGCTCTACCACAATGCGAATCGTGCACAGAGTCTATGGTTATTGACACATTATACAGTACATTTAAAGGTGGTGACCTGATCGACCGCCTCGTTCCCCCAGCTTTAAGGCCATTAAAATTAAAATTTTGTATTAGACGAAAGTTCATATTTTTTCTCATTACCACATTGAAATTAAGGCCAGAAGGTTTTCCTTTTAAGGTTATGAACAAAAACGTCTCTAATGTGGTCGTTCAATGTGGGGGGTTGGTACAATTGTACATGCAACCCACTTTGTCTGCTCCCAGTTTGAATTCAGCAAGCCCTTGACGGAAGAACGTGCAGAAAAAGTAAGGTCACAAATGTACCAACCCCTCCTGTGGGCCGCCTTAGTCCAACGGCTGGACCGATTTACCTCAAATTTGCAATGTTTAGTGATATGCTTGTTTCCATTGTGAATGAGAAATAAATCATATGAAACTCTGACAACAACGGGTTACTCACGTTGAATGAGTTGTCGTATCTTGCGTCCGTTGGAGGTTTTAAGATGCATGTTATTGATCATGACTTTGGTGGAACATACATGTATAAATCAGGCGCTTGAGCCGCTAAAGACGATAAAGTCATTTTTAGAACAGTAATAAATAACATAATAACGCAGCATAATTACAATATGTAATTGAGTGTATTCCCATCCTTATGGGAAATATTAAAATGAACGAATCGCCCTGTTTTCGAGCAGTGGGTATATGTCAAATTCCGGTAGATGTTAAGTCAACTCAGAGATATGTTCCCTTTTGCTCCTATTTAAATAGTACTATATATATATATATTATATATATACAATATATTCAAGCCGACACCCTCTATTTATAGGTATGAATAATCTAAACGTTTCGAAACGTTTCTTGTCGAAGTCGCTGTCTATTATATTTATCTTTATTTGTTATGTCAGACGTAGATTGAAAAAGAAGGAATTTCAATGAACAAAACGAGCCAAGGATGCATTGAATCAGATAACCACAAACTGGCTTAAACAACAACGTCAATGACCAGATAATGATTATAGCGCTGACGTTTTGCTGCTTCCGCAGACAACGACGACGTCGACAATGATGATTGATCATCCATCATCCTGATATCGCTTATAATCACGATATGACCATGATGCTCAAGTGACAATGTGTATCCTGATCAAGGTATTACAATGCCTGCCATAAAAGGATAAATACTACTTTCATAAAGCTCAAACTGGCTGGATTGGAAAATTAACAATGGTTGTGTATAATAATAGTATTAATAAATAATCAGGTTTTATTTAATCTCAAATCGTGGCATTTAGGCCAATTGATAGCGTGACTTTACAACTTATATTTACCCTACGAAACAATGCATCGCCTCAAACATATGATGTGGTTCGATCCCCGTTGGCGCCATGTTTTGTGTCCTGGGCAAGGCACTTTACCTCGCTTGCCTCTCTCGAACTAGGAGTCTCTGGATGCACCAACAGACTCGCTGTGGCGGGATGAACCCTCGCCCCCAGCAACATACCCAAACGCCAGAGACAGAAATATGGGCACTCCGCCTCGGGCGCACCAATTTTTTCTATACGAAAGAAGATCACAGAACAGATTAAACCGTTTAAACACTTTCCCTGGACCCATAGAGCTAGATTGATGCATATTTACCCGGTTAAAAGTGAAAATTCTCATCTTTTTTGAATTATTGTTGCCGTCTTCTTGGAAATCCGGTCCCTCATCATGATAAAATTTTTTTCTGTGTAAGCTGGATCTTCTCTATCGATGTAATGAAGAAGTGAAACCCAGATCTTAATTTGTCAGAGTTTAGTTGAATTTCCGCTGGCATAAATACGATCGTAAGTTAACAACACAAGATCATTTCCCATAAGGAAACACGTACAGCGCACTAAGTAGTACACTGCACGCCGCTGCCACACATCCAGGCCTCTCCTCAATTTTACACATATCGGCATACACGTTGGTTGACTAGGTTCCCTTATTATTGTAATCATAACATATATATAGCTTCTAGATTCCAAAATGTGAAATTTATACGAAAATCGTATGTTTTTTACATGCGACTGCCGATAAATTTCACACTTCTCACTGAAAAAACTCTGTGGCAGTACGTGATTACTTCTACTCGATTGCGCGCGTATAGACTTGATCCAAATCTTGGACTTGGCACCATCAGTTTGTACTGATGCTATGTACGTTTTTACTGTCGTTTGGTTTTTTTTTGCAGATTTTGCAAAAGGTTAGCATTTATTCTTGAAACGAATGAAAAGAAGTTCGAAAAAATCTAGAAAATCTCAGAAGGTGCATGTCGGTATTTTTGAAGGGGGGGAGCGAGAACAATCGAATCAATCTTTGAAATGACTCGTTTTTAGGCCAAAATGAGTTCTAATTTTTAAGGTCACGCTACAGCTTTTCATGAATTCTTATTGGATATTCAATCTGGGCTACTTCTAGCCCAAAGTCCCAGCAAAGTTAAAGCATTTGACCAATTTCAATTTTTGACTCCTGTGTAAACTGAAATTGCCCTCTAGGATCTGAAGGATTTTTTCCGCTTGGTGGGACCCAATAGAATATATCAATGCACTGTAAAATAGCTTAATCAATTTTTGATTAATGGTAGTCAAAATGATGTCTTATAGGACTAATTTGTACAAAATTGGCTCATTTATTTTACAGTGTACATGGTTATTGCCAACAATTAACATGAACTAAAAACGAAACCACAAAGCTCCCACTAGCAATACAATTTGTATAGTTCGTTTCATCAAAAATTATACTTAAAGGTGTATTTCATAATTCTAACCACCTTCATTTTTTATTTATGATTCATTATATATTCTTTCTATGTATTTAAATCCAACCGTTTTAACTCTCGTCTACCTGTGATTGTCGCTACTGATAATTCGATTCCTATAAATTTGGTACCACAGGATAACTTCTTCTTTTCTTTGGTAACAAAATAAGTGCCAACATCGCCATTATGAGTTGAGGAAAGTATGAAAAATAATGAATATCGTATGAAAATTGATATTTTGGCAATTTTACTGACTCAACACATTATTATAGCTTTGAATATATAACAACAGTCCTTTTCCCCATCACGTAACATCCAAAACCATGTGACAATCGGATATTATCTAGCTTTGTTGATGGAATGATGAATTTCCCCCTGTTTCCACACTGTGTACTATGGAAATTGAGGATTTTGCTGACATTCAAACTTTGACTGTCCCATTCTTGTCCTAAATGTAGGCATGTCATTTTGCCATCAATGGAAAGAGGAGGACCATAGTCTTTTATATTCCTGTGTCGTGCTAGTAATGTTGGTACTTCTCTCCCTAAAGGGATTAACACCCCCATCAATCACTTTAGGATCACCCTGTATCTTACCTATACCCCAGTGGGATGTTGGTTTTTAGATGAGAAGGGGCGAAAATGTCAATTGACAATTATATTAAATAATTTGGCACCAAAAAAGGTGGTTTTAGAAAGCCGGGGAAAAACCTGAAGGGTATTCGGTAGACGAGGGTTAAAAATTATCATTCAAATAATTTTGGAAAACAGATAAAGGCTGACACCGAGAGGTGATTTAAGAAACATCTGTATCGTCATAATGCTCAAATATGTAAATGATTTCTATTTCATCCATTATTTCAAGGCATATTCTAGATACGGGATCGATCACAACGATAGTCTTTATCAGCATTGTGGATATTTGAGCCATCATTTGGACAGATATGATAACAGATTGTTGAATTCATCTGATACTTCCTAGGGATTAAGTATTACTTTACCGGAAACACTCGAAACTTACTCTCAATGGACCCTCTCATGTCTTGGTATAAACGACGTGCAATGAAGACGACATCTCTTCTGAGTCACCAAATCCACACTTGGCGTGCGAGTGGTATTTTGACTTTTGTCATTCCGTTGCAAGTTAACGAGTGGTTTCGTATAAGGCGTATGGGCGGCCATTGGGTCAAAAGGTGTCAGCGCAGTATTAAAAGGACGATGTCCAAGGGTCCAGGGAGGCCCGCTGATCTGATTTTTTAAGGATTTTAGTTGTTGATTTTTGTATATACATTAGATTCATCGTGTTGTGAGTGCGACTGTTTTTGTAATAAGTTTTGATTTTATGTCAGTTGAATCCGACTGTGCCCTGAATCCGAAGAACAAGCCGAGACTGGGACAGTCTAACTCTGCATGGATTTATTCTGACCATGCTGACCGCGTTCCCATGATTTTGATTATCCACGGTAATTATTTTGTCGCCTGTTATTTTTGGACCGATTACAATTGTTTAATATTTACGCTAGGAGTTGTGATTAAAATAAAAGGTATTCCGATACGATATCTTACATTTTTTAAGTCGATAATTGGCGATACAGTTTATACTTGTTTCTTGTTAATACTTTGTAATAGTCAGGACCCTGGATATTTTCTATATACAAATTTCCTCAGTAGAATACATTCATTGTATACCTCATAAATGTATCTATGAACCTATTGTAATCATATTAGTATATTGTTATCAAGAACTTCATTTCACTTTACTTATTTAATATAATATCTGTGTTTATCATTTTTTATATTTTTTTTATTTATATTACGAAATGATGTTGATCAACTTTGGCGAAGAAATATTTGACTAATAGCTCACAGTTTGTTAACTTTCAGAAAACATGTTTTGTAACGGCTCTAGTTCTTAGTAGTGTTGTTACCATGCATATCAGCACATTATGCCATACTTGTTATACACTTGTATGAAGACTTTGAAACCCAATTTCTGTTGCAGTTGCAAGACCAAACTGTTCCAGTAGTAAAATAATGGTGAAGACCAGTCAATTTGAATTACACCTACTTTGTAGCTGTGGACCATATTGGAATCAGGCAAATGAGTGCAGCTTACGTATGAACTGTGACCATATTTGGAATCAGTCAATTGAGTGCAGCCTACGTACTGCACTGTGACCATATTTTGACATCAGTCAATTTGTCAGCCTTTACGTACTGAACTGTGACCATATTTGAAATCAGTCAATTGATGCAGCCTTAATTACAGAACTGTGACCGATATTTGGAATCGGCATAAAACGCATTCACATGAATCAAAAGACTTTACTCAGTGGTTTTTGAGTTGGCTCCAAAATGAAAATTTGGAAATGGTATTTTTGAAGCCATTTAAAGTCCTATAAAAATGTACAGGGTGAAAGCGAATACAGAGTGAGTAAAAAACCAAACAAAATGGACCCGATGACACCAATTGTTGCATCTTTAAGGAACATTTTTATTATCCTTGTATAATAGATGTGGACGGAACCGAAGTTATTTTATTAGCTTCAGCATACGCAAAATCATTCATTTAGGTATATGCGAGTAAAACAGTCTTTTGGAGTCCGTAGTTGTATTTGTGATCTATCCATGCATTTCATATGCATGTCGTTCCGCAAAGCAAATCAATTTCCAGAAGGAAATCGGGCTATTTACAAAGTGCAGAATAAATTTGACGGTATTTAACCTCACAAAATGCAGTCACAAAAATAAATACAGTAACTTGCTGTTAGAATTGAATAAACACATGCCATACGTAGAAACAGACATTAGTGACAAGTTTTTGAGGTAAGAACGTGCGTACGTATTGTCTTTATTTGCAGGCCAAAGCACGTCACATCATAAACGGGGTTTTGAATACTTCATGTCATTTTTAATTTCAAAACTGTCATTCCATGACATAGGTGGTGAAAAAGTGATTTTATCCAATTTTAGCTACACCATGGTCATTCTTTATACCAAAATGGTATCTTTTTGAGCCAATTTAATATACCTCATTTTTCTGAGATAAAAAATCAACAATTTAATTTAATACAAAATCAAATTTCGTCAACTCATGCTGCATTAAGAAACACGAAATTACAACATTTCTATTAAGTTTTGCATCATTCGGGGAAATTCCGTGTTTGTAGATTTCAGGGTTTTGCTGGGATTATGACGTAATTGTTTCACTCAAACGGAGGAATGTTGGTACCTATTTGGTATCAATAGAAAGAAGAGACATCTAGCTATACATCGAGACCACATTTTGGATCCGTCGTTAGCAAATTATTGTTTTCCTATCCGCTAGACGTGCTACAAAACAAAATGCTGGTTTTACCAACGATGATATAAAATAACTGGATTCACTATCGTCTCTATCGTAAAACGCTGATCCAAATCTTCAATTTTCAAGTTGTTCACGTGAATTTCAGATATCATAGTCAGTAGGTGACTGATATCAATGCCGTAAGCCGTACCAAGTCTCACTTCCTGTTTTCAATGGTTTTATCGATATAAACTGGTGTTTGTTCATCCTTCTTTAAGTATGGCTTGAGGCGAGATGTTTTTCAAGTCCAGATATCTAACTTACAGTGACATGTAACGTTTTATACTGTATTAGTTAACATGGTTAAGATGCATAAATGTGTAGAAATCGATCGGGACCTTGTTTGCAAGTGTGGTGACCTAAAATTCAAAGATTATTTAATTAATGCACTTAAGCTAGGTGGCTGTCAAAAATGAAACAATCAGGATTTATTGCTGATTGCTGAAAAGACATTAAGCTGTTACTATTAATTTTAATTTTTGTCTGGAGGACTTAATCTGACTGACTAAAGTGATAGGTGTCTGTTGTTTTCTCCTTCGTCTTCGTCTGCTATTTCATTTTGCAATAAATACTCATCTTTAAAGAATAGGTTTATGCCTAAGAGTAAAAATAATTCCCAGCAACCCAAAACCTGACATTGATTGTATATTCAAATTGGTTAATATTACGTCACGACAGTGAGATGTATAATACTCAGTCTTTCATTCTAACTTTTAATTTTGTTGTTGTTGTTGCTGTTGTTGTTGTTTAAATAAAGGTCACTTTACGGCGTCAATTTAAAATAAAAAAACACTGATGGGTATTACCTATTGTTTGAATTAAAAGTTTAGTTATCGTTGTTTTCAAAGTTGGAAATCGTCTAAACCCCAGTTGGTTGAAGGTTATTTCATTTTAATTTGACCACCAGGTCGAAAGTTAAGGCGTAAATTTAAAGTTTAAATGTTATAATATCAAATTAATTGCAACAGAAACAATTGTCGTGTTGTTATACTTAGAAATGATGAGAAAATAACCTATCAAAAGTTTATTAAATAACTAAACTAAATAACTTTAACTAAAGGGAACATGCATTTGAAGGGGCGCAAGGTTTACAAAGGGAAAAATATAAAATAGTTATAATTGAAAACAAAATATACCACCTTATTGGTTACCTTCTAAGATTTCAAAAAGCTACAGATTAGCCTGTCTGTGAATTATAATTTAAAAAAGGCAATTGGGTTAACAAACAAAGGTTCAGGGTCTCCTTGGTGGAGGTTTCAGAATACTCCTTTTCTTTGCTAAATGGGTCCTGGAATATACATATTGCACCGCCCTCCTTTTAACGTTTGCTTACAAAATGCAACAATGGTTTACATATCGTAATGGCGTCATTAATGCTTATCATTAATAATTCTCATGAAATGAAAAGGGTTGGTGTATGTTTCATATGTTTGAATTTTGACCCCTATCCACAATTTCTACACGTTCCCTTGATTTTAATAGACTGTTCATACATTATGCTGTGACAATTTAGAAGTATGATAACAAAAACTGTTTCTTTTGCAATTTTAGGTGAAAAACAATTTTCCTGTACTTGAGTACGAACTGACGATCAGGCGATGTCAAATAATTGTGTCTTGCAAAATGCTCTTCTATACGTTGTTCGTAAAATTCCTCTGGTGGCATTTTACCATTCAATTTTTTTTTTCAGTTTTTGGTAATAGCTCAGTTCTTCCGCATTGAATTTCCATGCATGGCGGTCTAATGTAGAAACATATTTGATGATTACAGATTCCTACAGTACATTCCAAATATGTGTGCCAGTATCGATAGGTAGCTGACCGTTGTCCAACAGCACCACAGGCCATGTTCTACATGTATCAAATCGATTGACACCTATTTCATTGGACTTTTTCCAACTGAGAGTATTGTGGAATATAATTCCTAAGCAGTGCAGAACGCATCAATTAGATTCACCAGATACATGTCATACACGAATATTAAGTCACAGTCTTGGAAAAACCTGGAAACTTTCATTTTTTACTCTCAAATGTAAAAGAGTGAATTTCACTCTTTTAGAGTGACTACAGGGCCCACTCTGAAAGAGTGAAATTTCATACCTTTCAAAAAACATTTTTTTGATCAAATTTTCTCTGATTATTTACAAAATTATAATTTTTTATTATTTCTATACATTATCAAGAAAAAAATTGAACAAAAACATACTCTTCAAAGGGTTTGAAATTTCACTCTTTTCGGAGTGGGCCCTGTAGTCACTCTAAAAGAGTGAAATTTACTCTTTTGCATTCAGAGAGTACTATGGCGTAAAAATTGCCCTTCTTAGGGCCAAACTGGGCACACTTTAAAACGTTGACGAACTTCGTGGTGAATGGGTTTTGACAGCTGACAATATGATACATCGTGATTGGTGAAGTAACGACGAAGCATTGAGGAAACGAAAATTCAAATAGCCAATTTTCTCACGCTTTGGTAACATACTGAATCACCAGATCCGATTTCCGGGAATTAGCCGTTTGGTGGATTGCTGAGCTAGCTACAGACACAATTGACACACAAAGTACGCTCTGTGCATGGTGCGCGTTCATGCATGATAGTGATGTTTGTTTTTCAATTTCTCCCTGGTCTTTTGCACACATGGCCTTTGTTTAAAATCGGGTTAGGTGGAGTAAACAGTTTCAATATGAGGATTTTTGAAGTGCAAAGTTTAGTTATCTGGAATGTACGTTATGAGACAGATCATTGATGTATTACAAATGAATCCCAAACATAGGACCCGGATCTTTCCTGAGGGTACTCTAATGATAGAGTCCCCACGTGGGATTTATTGACCGGTGCTTGTCCTTAAAAAAAACAACTCAAGGCGGTTTCGTCCGAAAACGGTGTGGGTCAGGTGGTTCGCGCGCAACAAGGTGTACATTGTCTTGCCTTAAGTTGTGTGGTTGTGTTGTGTGTTTTGGTGGGGAGGGGGGTGTGTTTACGGTTGTGCGCATTTGTGTGTGTGCGTGTGTGTGTGGTTGTATAAGTATAGTAATACAAGGACAGATACAACATGATAGCGATTGTTTGCTTAAATCTAATGAAACAAGGACCAACATTAGAATCCTTAAAATGATTAAACAGTATGTGCGCCTCAGTTCCTTCCAGAAAAATTTTAAAATGGACTATTTAGCACAAGAGATGGGGATGAGGTAAGGGATAGGGAAAAAAGAAAAAAAGCTTTTAAGCATAATTCTCTCAATAGTTAATACCGTTCCTACAGGCTTGATACTATTCTATACGTAGTTGTTATGTTATCTGTCACCAATTCATGTCTTACGGGGCGAATCACGCAAACATTGGCAGCAGTTGCTGTATAATGCATTCGCAGAAACAAATATGAAAGGGTTGTATATTTCATTTTAGATGTATCTGTTCCAGACTAAGCTAAGCTTTAAGAAAAGTTTGTTTACAATATTGGTTTTTCTCCAGGGGTGTTTGAGATTGACGTTAAAGGCATCATTTCGGAATTGACCGACAGACACATTAGTACTCAATCTGTAATAATATTATTTGATAAACTTGCACAAAAATACACAAATAATTAAATATTAATAATATGTATTTATTAAAAAAAATAAATCTATAAATAAATAATAAATTAATAACATTCAAAAATGATAATGCAAGCGGCAATTGTGAGCAGAGAATTAGGCGTTCTAACTTAATTGGGGGTTTTTGGTTGGTTTTTGTGAGATATATTTTTTTTTTTTAATCTTTAATATTGCAAATATAATAATATGGTATATCTATTTTTTTAAAATCTCAATCAATCTTTCGTTTGTTCATTCATAGAATACAGCAAAAAAACAATATGATAAAATCATTTGTAATAATGAAGATACAGTGAAAAAATTAATTGGGTTTGGATTTCAACATGTACATTTGTTAAAGGAACCGGAATTCCGTAAAATGTATTTCTTTTTTTATTGTTTTGGTGAACTTAAGGTGATTGGTCACGATAGATCCGTGCGATAGATTTTGTTAGATTTCGTATAAATGAACTTTCATCGATGTACGTTAAATATCAGAAATAAAAATATGGGGTCACCGAACTCGTTTTTGAGATAAAATTATATAAAAACAACCTTAAATTTTTTCCTAAAATGTCAACGTCTAATGGAAAATTCATTTTTTCATGGACATTTTTTACTATTAAAAAAATCGGTTCGATAACTTTGTCCAAATTTTAATAAAAAAGTTGCGCACTAAAAGTCTGTCGATACTGAGAAAAAGAGTAGGGTCACGAAACTAACTTTTTCTGTTATTTTCGAAAATAACGGCATTTTTAGAGTCTAAAATACCAACGCGATATTGAGGTGCGTAAAACGCCACAAGTGTCACGATGGCAAACGATCAAGCTGACACCGCGACAAAACAAAAAAGGCACGCAAAAGTGCGCACTCGGATAAAACTTATGAGCATTGTTTTTTCCCTCTTTGTAATTTTAATCTTTAATTGATATGTTGTTGTAATGTATGATGAGAATAAATAGAAAAAGACTATGGTTATAAGCGAAAGGGAATAGTAGAAAAAGAGGGCAGGGAAAAGGGGAGGAAGCAAAGGGAAGAACAAGGCAGTGCTCCCAGATGTCGTGACTTTTTAAGAGTGTACTCTGAAACCAGAATTAGCTGGACGAATATAGGCCTATACCTATACTTCTTAGCAATTTTCTAAATATGTTGTCAAAATTAGTTCCTTTTACGAGGTTAAACGATATTAAGGTATTGGTCAAGTGAGCTGCGCGCACCAGTCCCCAAGCAGAATTTTGCCAAAATTGGGAAAACTTGGGCGTTCCTACCTGTCCGCCGCGTAAAACCAATGCGTACGCTGTGCGAAACCTCTGAGAAGCAAGAACGCTTTGGGACCTTTACATGTTGCCAATGAAGTAGCCTATGTGTGTTCAAAGGACTTTAAGCATTATTAAACAAAATTGAGTCAAGATATATTGCTACTTATAAACGGGCCATCAAGTAATAAATATCCTTCTTTTTCGAAATAAGCAGTTCTGTCATAATTTTTTTCAAACACACTTTGTCAATGTGTATCAAAAAGTGTGTTTCTTTATCATTCTATGTCAGAACTTAGAAATGTCTAATGAATACATCTCAGATGACAAGCGCGTATTTTGTTCCAACAATTTTTCACCTATTAGGTCTTATAGCGAGTGTTAAAGCATACACAAACATGATGATTAATAATGATCTTATATAGGTTTCTTTGAAGGAAATATCACGTGTCATTTTAACCGAATTTCCGACAATAAAAGGCCATCCTTATTATTTTGCCTCGTGTAAATGCCAGGAATCTCCGAAAAAGTCACATTTTTGTACACTTTTATGTGAGATATACAACATTTTTTTCAGTATTTCCCCAGCAATTAGTCATTTATGGAAAACGAAATTTAACTAAAAAGGATAATTGCAGGTAAGTTTAAGCGGCAGGAATGCCGTAAAACTAACAAGGAATGTTGATTATATTTTCGTGAAGCAATTTGAACTCAAATTACTTGGAACTCATCAATCATTAAAACCTTGCAGAAGTGATGCAAATCTTAAACTCACCTATTCCCAATGACAACTTTGATAATACGCTTACTTCGTAAAAGAAGCGAATTTTGACAACAGTATTCAGAAAAGTGTAAGAAGTAAGGTGGGCCGATATTCGTCCAGCTCATAGGCTTTGTTGTCAGAGTATGCTACACGCTTAAAATCATTCAAATCACGAAATCTGGCACGCCCTTGCTTTCCCTTTCCACCTTTCCATAACTTTGTTCTTCCCTTTTCTTACCATGGTCTTTCTCATGATACATCACAACAACATTCAATATTAAAGATAAAAATTACAAAGAGTGAACAACAATGCTCATAAGTTTAAATCAGTGCGCACATTTGGCGTGCCTGTTTTTGTTCGTGTCAGCTTAAGCTTTTGCCATGCGTGAACTTTGGCGTGTTACGCATGCAATAGGCGCGTTGGTATTTTAGACTATTAAAATGCGTTTTTTCGAAAATAACAGACAAAGTAATTCGGTGCCCCTACTTTTTATTCAGTAATCGACAGATCCTGTTAGTGCGCAACTTTTTTTTTTTTTTTTTTTTTATTACAATTTGGACAAAAGTTATCAAAAATGTCCATGAAAAAATGATTTTCCATAGACGTGTGTACAAAATTTTTGGAGAAAATAAGGTTTTTTAAATAGAATTTTTTCGCAAAAACGATTTCGGTGACCCCATATTTTTTATTTCTGATATTTGACGTACTTCGATGAAAATTTCATTTATACGAAATCTTAACAAAATCTATCGAACTGATCTATCGTTAACCCATCACCTTAATAAAAGTTGTCATTGGGAACTTTAAAAAATAGCTGAGCATCGCTACTCCGTCTTTTATGCCAAGTTGTCGGCCACTAGTGCTGCAATGGCGGCTGAGCCCCCAAAAATTCTGTGGTTTTTAATGCGTTGAGAGAGAAAGCACAGCTAAAATGTAAAATAGCCTTTATCAAGTTTGGAATCCGTGATTTAATTTTATCACTTTGTCAATTTTTTTAAAATTATTAGTGAATTCTCAAGTCAATTGATCAATTCCTTCACGAAAGATACTCAACATTCCTTTTTATTTTACGTTTATTTCCTGCCGTAAAAGTCACCTGAATTATCCTCTTTTTATTAAATTAACTTTTTCATAAATGACATAATATTGCTGTTGGAATACTGAAAAAGGTCTTATATCTACATGACAGTGTATACATAAAATGTGATTTTTTTTTTCGGATATTCTGGATTTACACAAGTCAAATAAATAATGCTTGTCATTTTCCTTCAACGAAACCTATATAAGATCATATTAATCATCATGTTTTGCATTTTACAATGCTCTATAGAGTAAAGAGGCGAAATGTTGTTGGAAAACAAAATACTCTGTCATCTGAGTTGGTATTCATTAGACCCTCTCTGAGTCCTTACATAGGAAAGTGATAAAGAAAACACACTTTCGATACGACATTGAAAAAGTGGTGTTGAAAATTAGGAGAGAAGCGCTTTATTTTTCGAAAAAGAAGGATTTGAGTTACTGATGGCCCGTTTTATAAGTAGCACTAAAATCTTTGACTCAATTTTGTGTTAATCATTCTTAAATTCTGTGAACGCACATGGCCTACTGTATTATTCGCGTTGGAACTGTAAGGCCAAAGCGTGCGTGCTATCTTCGGAAGATCGCACAGTGTACGCAAGGATGTTTTTTACGCGCGCGGACAGCAAGGAACGCCAAGTCACAACTTTGACAGAAATAGCTGCTTGGGGACTGGTGCGCGCATCTAACGTGACCCAATCACCATACGTCCCTATCTCCACATTACCAACAATAGTCATTTGAGCGTTGTAAATCCCAGTTCACGAATTGTTGATAAGTAGAAAATGATAAATGGGTTAGAAAACCTCGATTACAAAGTTTTCTCATATCCAAGCCCGCAAAAAGATACATGAACAAAGAGAACAAGCGCACATTGATTATTGACCACTGATAGGCAAGGCAAGTATGTACCATACCTCAACCAATGATTAAACTCATGAGATGAAATTGACAATTACTCTGTCTATAACAAACTACCAAAATGAACATGCTGGAAAAAATTTACCAAAACACAATGGTATCATTTCAAACATCTCAGTTTTGACCAATTTAAAATATGATTTACAGTATTAGTGAAATAAACTGCAGATTGGGTTCAAGGCTAGAAACTAATATACATGTATGAATCAAGAACCAACAAGAAGCGGGGGGGGTGAAATCATGTAAAATCGTAACACTATTGGAAAAGATCTTCTATTTCCGTTGATTGACAAGGGGTTTACCACTTTTCCAACGGAATATTTGAACAAAAATTTATTCGCACCATAAAGGGCCCTAAGACAAAATAATTATGCAATAACTCTCACAGAGAAACCTAAAAATTAAGGGCACAGCATTATTTTCAACTTCGGAAAAAAGGGGACGCAATTAACAACGCTCGTTTCCACAAAATGGTATGTGGAAAGAAAAAGAACTGTTTAACCCTCGTCTACCAAGCGCTTTATTGTAACACTGTTTTACCAAGGGGGGGGGGGGGGTGTTACACCCCCAGAATTTTTTGTAAAGCACCCGATGCTTATAAGTTTGATACCAATGGATGCTATGGTCCTCTCTTTCCATTGATACCAAAATAATGTACCAACATCCTAGTATGGCGTTCACAATGACGTCATAAGTCCGCGAGTCGGCAAATTGCATTCCATGAAATAGCGAAAATCCAATTTTTGCGCTAAAAAAAAGTAAGAATATCGTATTTTCATGCGGTTTTCAGCTCTAAAGATGGCAATTGGCTAGTTGTACATAACCAAAGAGTTTTAGAGCCTTACTGTGGGGCCTAATATTTCAAATCCACTCATAACATATCCTGGGTGGCAACCACCCCTTACCCTTCGACTTTGACGGCATACCCGACCCCCGGTGAGGTGCTACCTTCACAGTTTTGTTCGCTAAAACCGGAAAAGGAGGAGAGAACGATTACGCTAGAAGCTTTTTCCGATTTTTTAGCGTTTTAGCGCACCGGAGCGAAGTTCTGTAGGGTGTGGGGTGGTAAACCACCCCCCCCCTTGTTAAACCAAGGGTTAATAATGACCACCATGGCTCTTCTTGTAAACTTGGTGTACATGTATCTAGCTTCCCCATAACGCGTTTTTGTGATTTTATTCTTGCTTCTTTTTCTTGATGTCTGTTTATTTGTAATGACTTAACAACTCATAATAAAAAACATATACAAAAAAATGAAACGCACGACAGAGTCCCTGAAAAACACGTTAAAGTACAGAACACCACACTGCCACCCTTAAACATAAACTCGCTGCTCCCTGCCTGAAAAGAAAGGTTGGAATCCATGAAAGAAGACAAACCTCGGACTCCAGATGCAATATCCCAAAATGCCATACTCCAAGATTACATTTACAATCATTCAGGATTGCAAAGAAGAAGAAAGAGTTTAACCATCATTTGCTCGCAATTTATTCACGGTGAATTGAAATCCAAACTGCTTATTCTGACAAAAAAGGTGCTCATCCGCATAAGTCACATACCAACAGAAATAACGTCTCCAGAAGACAGGGCGGTAACTACTACATGAAACTACATCATTCTTTATATTCCTTTTATGATTAATGTCCATGTCAATTAAATAACAAAATGATTTCTTACCTTATCACCACCCTACACAGGAACAACATATCTTCTTTCATCAGTTTGGGAGATCGGGCAATAACTCATGAGATACATTTTAATAAATCGATGGAGCGGAAGTTCATGAAGGAGGAGCCGATGCGGGTCACAGCACTATAGGGACGTCTTTCAGGAAAATCTATCTATAAACACATTTCAGCTGGCTCGCAATTCACGTAAGTGACGTAACCTTATTTTGTTATATTGCTCATACCAAATAATCCGATATCACATTTTCTAAAACGAAAATCAAATGTAACAACAGTGTTTGTTATGTGTTCAAACACATTTTCGAATGATTTTGTTACAAACTTTCATCATATTTATCTCATTTAACTGATGCAATTATAAAAGCAACACTGAGTGTACAATGGATGGTAATGTAGGTCATGTAATGTGTCCTAAATATATTAAATGATAAAGTTGAATTTTGCAAAACCAATCAAATGGGTTTTTTATTCCCTGGCTTGACAGCGCCAGTGGCGTAGCTAGGTGGATGTGGCACCCTCTCCCCCTCCCCAGCGCGTAGCACCAGCAATAATGCGTGATGAAAATATGAATTTTCCCCCTCCATTAGCTTCTGCCCAAACTTTCACGAGGGGATCCCGCGGGGCAAAAATTTGTTCATTGTTGGACCTTATAGAAAACAAATCTACGGTCATGGATACTCCAAATAAGCCAACTATCTGCCCTCTGATATGCGATGACTTCAGCTTTGCTGACTGTGATGCTCTTGTGAATAATATAATAACATCATCTAAGACCCCACTCGCCAATCGATCTGTTCTCCGTCCTCGTGTACTGTGGGATGGTAAAAAGGCTCAACCAGGTGGGGGGACAAAATGCAAAATAGAATTGATGTGTTTGTATCAAGTCTACAGGAGGGACCCCCCAAAAGCATTTAATATTGGGTTGGTCATGACATCATTAGTGAAAACTTATTGATTTTTCAGAGATATAGAAAATTCAGGTGACTGGTATGAATCTATTCATGACACTGACGACGAAAATCAATAATTTAACTAATGATTGTCCTGGTAGTGTATCTTTGTGTGGCCATGTTTATTGGAATGGAAATGCCCCCCGTAAAGATTTGGAGTAGGTGTATTATCTCATTCCTGGGACTTTAGAAGATGGTCATCGTGCTGAGAAGAAGGGACGACGTCGCCTGTGGAACTTACAGGATGATTCTCCCTTTGCCTAAAGCCCAAGACAGAGATCCTAGCAACCAGATTACTTACATGTGATCAACGTGACCTTTTCCGTAGCAAATTACATTTCACTAGAAACAAACCGCTAAGAATCATTAATATCCAAAATATCTTCTGAACGTTTTCAAACATTTTCCAAACAAGATCAAGAAAGCTGCGCCACATTCTACGTGATACTACTAGTGCCTGTCTGTCAGGCAATGAAAGCAGTTTGGAACCAAGACCTCATCCACCAACTTTAATGAATGAAGAGGAGGTCCTCAAATCAATGAAATCAGCCATTAGACCCATTAGCAGTCAATCTCTCAAAAGTATGTCTAGATGATCTGTTACCAGTTATAAAAGAGGATTGCCATTTTTTTCTTGTCTTCGGGTGTATTTCCTCAAGCTCTCACGCACACATCTGTCATCCCGCTACTGATAAAATCCGGCTTGGACACCGACATTCTCTCAAATCATCGCCCTACATCCAATCTTCCATTTCTCGGTCAAGTGATCGAAAGATTAGCGGTAAATCAGTTGCAGACTTATCTCATCGATAAAGATCTCCATGTTCCGATGCAGTCAACATTCCGTCAATTTCACAGTACGGGAACTGACCGTTAGGAGTGCAGAATGAGATATTGACAGACAAAAAGGGACTTTGTTATAGTTACTGGACTTCAGTGCCGCCTTTGACACCATAGTCCACAAACAGCTCTTAAACACGTCTAACTGAACGGTATGGAATTACTTGAAAAGCATTTATTTGGGTTATAAATGAGAATCTTATTCTCAAAGTTTGATGAAGAAGGTTTGAATATGTTTTTCTATAGTTTGAAGGGTTCAAATCAAGCCAAATTGTGTTTAAATGTACACCAATGTATTTGTCGTCTCATAAGGATTAGAAAAGGTATAGTTGGACCTTTAGTTACACGGCTACAGCCCTAATAAAATTCAAGATCATCCTAGGGAAAAAACAGTGCTCAGATTTTGTTGAAACTGGTCTCAAATTATGCTCTGGTCATACTGAAGCAGAAATTCATTTTAATTCATAGGGTGACAGCTATGTATACAATTTTAAGGTCAAGTTTTGTTGACCCTATAGAACAAATGGCAAAAGTTGTAAAATAAGACAAGACAAACAATTTGACACCAGTTTCAACAAAATCGGAGCACTGGGTAAGCACTGTGAGCATCTCCCAGTATGACCTTGACCATTTAATAGGGTTGTACCTGTTTAACTAAAGGTCGGGACCTACAAAAATATACATCTTTTCATCCTTACAGAAAATACATTGGTGTACATTTAAACACAATTTGACTTCATTCTGATACAGTACCCTTCAAACTATAGAAAAACATCTTCAAAATGTCCCCAAACTTTGAGAATAGGATTCTCATTTATAACAGAAATATGACAGAAATATCTTCAAACTTTGAACTTATTTGAAGTTATTTTAACGTGTATTTCAACGGGAGCGTTATTTAGTGGTGTGCGCCTATAATGTACACAACTTTGGACTCAACCTTTTACTATAATTTTTTTTATGTGTTTTTTATAATAAATAATATACACTATAATAATAATATACACTAAAGCAGCAAAATATAAAAGAACAAATTTGAATAAGGAAACACAATAGCAACCCAAAAGGAAACAAAGCTATATCTTGAAGGCCCATTTTTATAATGCAAATTTATCTTTTTTCTTAGCAATGTTAAATTCCATGTCTTTCTGGGAATTCAAAAACGCCTTTTAACCATATATATGCGTTTTTTGTCTTGGAACTTGCATCTAAAGAATTTAGTACACAAAATAATATATGTAAAACAAATATTGCCAAAAATCCCAAAAATCTTTTGGAAATTGGTAAATCGAAAATCTTGAGAAGTTTTCCTTCCAATAATATTCTCAAATTCTTGCCAGAGTGGAATGACACACTCGCATTCACAAAAAATATGGATTGTAGTCTCTGGCTCTTTCTGGCAAAAAAAACATTCGGGGGATTCAATCCTCTTTATTTTATACAAAACTTTACTAAAAGTCCTATGTCTTAGATACGACGTCGACTTGTTACATCCATGACACTGCAAATGATTTGCGTGCGTATGTGTGTATGTGTGTAGGTATGTGTATGCGTGTGTGTGTGTTTAATTCTTATGTGGTAAATGTGATATTACTGTTGCATTGAACACAAAACAATAAAAACATAATTAAATATTTTATTGCACTTAACAGGAAATTCATATTTAACATAATATATCATTTATAATGCGCCTTTGCCACTGGATACAAAGCGCAATGAAAGTTGAGAATAGCAAAGAAAAGTATATGAGTAAATCTGCAAGGTAAAACAAACCTGAGAGCAATCAATGAGGATATAAATGTGTTTTGAGCTTGGATTTGAATGTGGTAATACAAGAGCTGTTTTTTATGATTTTTGGAAATTATACAGTTTAGGTGCGGCAATGGAGAAAGCTCTCTCTCTATCTTTCTCTCTCTCTCTCTCTCTCTCTCTCTCTAGCGCGCTTCTTGGCCATTGGTATTTCAAAGTTGATTTTAGATACTTCACTCAAATAGATAATTAGTATATATTGTTTTAATCTAAAACATTGTTTCAAATAAGAACACATTTATTTTCGCACAGTGTGAAAACCAAAATTTTGTACATTTTTTAATAAAAATTAATCAGGAATAAATGAGGTTTTTAAGTTTTAAAAGACACCAATAAAAAAAAACCCGACTTTTTTTTTACTTAATGTTTCTGAGACAAATCTGTGTTTGTTTCTCAAGTAAATACATGAAATATGCAGCCATAGGGATATGATGCCTACTTGTGCATAGCACAAATGGTCCGGAACTCTCGATTCAAATCTTACGAGATAACTTTGGGGAAAATATGTATCTACAATATTCAGTTACAATATGCTATTTTCAGCTGAGGGTAATCATTTTGCTGGAAAAAATGCTGCGTTGAGAGTCTCATGAGGCCGTTTGTGCCACCTTTCAACAAAACACAATTCACGGTTCAAGTGGAGCACGGGGCGTGTAATTAATTCCGTCTGCCATCGATTTCACATTTTAACTTTTGTAACATTTATAGATGACAGAACCTTAGCTTATAAATATTTAGGTATTCCCAACTTTTGGATAGTATGATTTTTTATTTGTTCCACTTCATTGATATTGTCGATGGACAGTTGCATTTGAGGGGCGTGTGTGATCAGAATTTAAAAGGCCAGGAGATGTAGCTGGAGCAGTTACCGTATTAAGTTCGAAATACTAGGTTAGTGGTTCACACCAAAGAACGGATTGTAAATGGCATTATCTTGTGAATGGCTTCTTCAGGTGAGGTCAACAAAGTCGTAACTCTGATATTTGAAGCCAAATTAAGGGAAAAAGACGTCATTACGCATAATTTAAAAACATTTCAGTTGCCAGTCTCAATTAATTGCATAGTTATTAGGCTAATTAAGGCCTATGGAGGTATAGCATACGACTTGTTGCCCACTCAAAATGGAATTTCCGTTGAGTGAAACAAAGT
This sequence comes from Ophioderma brevispina, assembly GCA_023653785.1. NCBI lineage: Eukaryota > Metazoa > Echinodermata > Ophiuroidea > Amphilepidida > Ophiodermatidae > Ophioderma > Ophioderma brevispina. Next base: position 67,418 of record JAMKCH010016027.1, read on the forward strand.
CGTAACTGATAGATTTTGTTGCCCCCAACGGGAAAAACTAGTATGTAGGGACGCAGTTTTATTTTTTGTAAAGCGCTGATTTTTTTTTAAACAAAAAGGTGTGCAAATAAAAATTATACAGATTTTGTTGTCAAAAGTTACATTTTTATCTTTTTCCAAAATTTATGCTAGTTTTGGCACACAAAACCTTATGACATATCAAAAAAATTGTAGTTACGACCTTCAAGTAAAAAGGCTCCACTTACTGAAGAGTAATTAAGCGAAATTAGGCGAAGATACGACTTTGTTGCACTCAATGGGAAAATCGTGTGTGTAGTTTTATTAGCTAATTCAGTATTAGCTAATTCAATTAAATATTCATAATATATTTTCATGGTGTGTTATAATTATCTTCATTCGAAAAATCACAACTGAATTAAACACAGAAATGCTTCTCCTGAAAAATCATGAAATAAAATGTAGAATGATACGACTTTGCTACATTCACATGACGATATATGGATATGCTCTTAGAAGTAACTAAGATCTCTTAAGATCCTGTAGAAAACTGTTATTTCACTAAAAATGCTTTTTACTGACAAGCTATATTTTTAGAGTGAAATGACGGTTATTTAAATAATCGTCTGTTCATTACATGATTTGTGTGAATTTACACGAACTACATCTATAACATAACTTCAGCATTATCGCTATGGTTTTAAATTTCAATCTTCCCCATTTCCAAATTGTATTCGTAAAGTTAATTGATGAGAACACGTTGGCGGTGAATAACTATAATATCACCACTTACAATTTCTATCAGCTAACACATGTCATCAGTCAAAACAGTCAAGAATTTGTGTGAATAAGGTGAGTGTGAATGTGTTTATTTGTTAATATTAGCCACAAAACCAGAGTTTTGTATTGCAATATATGCTTCTTTTGAGTATGAACGATATAGCGAATAATAATCTGGTAAATGTACTCTAACTGCGGTTTAAAATAAGGAGTTCCCCCTAAATTTCAAGGACATTTCGTTGCACTTAACTTTTCTTAGAACTGGATGATTGGAAATATTTTAAAACTTTTGAAGAGAGGAAACATTTGGCTCTGTCTCAAAAGTTTTTGTTTTTCAAAAAAACACTTTGGTATCAACACACACACTCCATTTTTCCAAAAACGACGTTTTCAGATAAAGTGGCACTTTGCAGTACTCAAAGGTCTAAAGTCAAGAAATTATCAATTTACAACAATGATTTCATTTCCCTTCTTTCCATTCATTGCAGCCTAATTATCTATTCATATAAATGTTTCGTATACTCCATTACCTAATAATAATAATATAATGTTTTGTCACAATATTTAAAAATACACTACACTACCAATGTGTCCATCACCCTCAGTTGCTATTATTTAATCTATCCATCTATGTATCTTTCTTTTTCTCTACAAAAGAAACGCACCTTAGGAAAAGCATTGCTATTGAATTCGATACATTAAAAGAGGTCTTGCGGCCATTGTTAATAGAGGCGCAGAGAGATACGATTGATGTCAATCTTACGGATAGTGGCTGTCTGGTCTGCATCTAGACGCCAAGTACCGTATAGTACGAATGGCTTGGAGAGCATTTCATGACAGTTACAATCGCACTACCACCACTATATCATTTTTCTATCCCTTTAAACCTTTAGATGCTCTAACTTTTACCTAAAGATATTTAAAATTAAAAGGCGTTTCTTCCAACAGCTTTTTCTTCTATTTTACTTCGTCTCGTTTTTAATGACACGTTTCTGTTTTTGTTTTCTACTGTTCTTACTTAGATGTCAGTTGGCAACGTCTATCATTTCTCTGGTCCGCAAGAATGTATTTATTTTTCATACAATGAGCAATTATTATTTTGATACTAGCACTTTGATATTATTTTGAAGTGTAGGGGTAAGTCAACTCCATTTTTTTAAATGCCTCTATGACTCTTTGATTGCTTTATAAGCCAAGAGCAAAAATAACGAATTACCATGATAAGATGTGAATCTAAACATTTCTCCAGGTATAGTTTTGTACATTATCATCAGATGGCTATGATCTCTAAGTGCTTCAGGAAAAACACACTTAAAAGCGACAAATGGTCACTCGTCTGGGGCAGCTTTTTAATCTCGTTTGGTTACATAAATTTGTTGACCGCGTTGATTTGTTGATTTAGTATGTGAATATGTGTACTGAAAATGAACACAAATATCGTATAACATGCTAAACGTTTATATTTTCTTAAATCAAAGTTATCATTTTAACAAGGACCAAGATCTCAAACGACACATCCGTATGTGTCATAAGGCTATCAATTGAAATCCACTCATTGACCTAATTCTTCAGAAAAAGGATAATTCTAAACTGTTCTTGTTCCTATATTTGGAGTGTAAGCAATAGGGCCGAGGGTAAACTTACCAAATACTAATGTTTTCTTACTATTTCTTTGATATTAAAATTAACTCAAGAATGAGATCGCATTGTCGGAGTAATAATTCCTGCATGGCGAGATGAACAAAAGTGACACCCTATAATTCTTCTTCTTGTCGTGTCCAAACACTGTGGTTCTCAAATATGATCCAGTCAGAGATGGGTGCAACATCTGGCTGCTTCACTGAATTCCGCAAGGTCCTTGTTTGTGCATTGGTGATCCAGCAATGGGCAGACCAAGAGATGTTCCATTGTCTATGGTGCTGTTCCACAAGCACATGTACTGTCCTGATCTGCTTCCAGGTAGCCCCACTTCTGCAAGGAAACCTTAGATTGGCCAGTTCTGGTTCTCAATCTGTTGAGGCATCGCCATTCAGCCCAAGAGGAGTCAGCTCCAGGTGGGAGATGCTCATGCTCCTGGTTCAATACCAATATATGTTACTTGGTTGATGGCAATCTTTCTTTCCACAAGGCGACTCTCTTAAGCTCCTTAGAGACTGTTTCAAGATTTTGGACTTTGCTTAAGAAACTTGATCTCTCTCTGGATTTAAGGCGATTGGCAGCAGGTATCTGTTCAAACATAGGGTGCTTCACATTTGATACTTGGCAGCTACGCTCTTGCATGCTCGCTACACTACGACGGACGCCTGGTGGAGCAATTCCTGCTAGGATGTTTAAGAAAATGTATTTGTTTGTAGGCAATATTAACCTGTTGATTCCAATCTTGATGAATGCACTTTATCATCCTTGAGAGTTTTGAGATAAGGAGGCGGGATAAATTCACACATAAAATTCGTAAATGTTTCATATGGCGTTAAAAGGTGCATGGCCATGTTAATCTGGTACTACGCAACATAACCCCCTGATACATTGAAACATGAAAAGCAAACATAACGGTCCTTTTGAAATGCAATAATCAATCAATAGCGTTTAAAGGGCTTTAAATAACAGATTTGCAGAGTTCATCTTTTTTTTTTTTTTTAAACGGAGCTTTAAAACAGCGTCAAATATTTTTTTTTATTTTTGAAATGAGGTTTTATCACTGGTGTTTTATAGCTACATGTCTGGGTCTAGAAATCGCATTTAAGACAGACCTGATCGGGATTCTTTCTTTAAATAGTAATAAAACATGGCGAGCAATAATTGTGTCACTTAAAATGAAAATTATAATTTGGTTTTGCTTTTCTTCTAATATGAAATATAGTTTTTATTTTGAGGGTTCCACTCTTTACTCTACCTGTAAATTCTTTAGTAACGCTAACAGTTTGCGCTCGCTCTGCACGATGCCTTTGGTAACGTAAACAGGTTGCGCTCCTTAGGCTGGTATTATGTGTTCATTTAATGATGAGATACACCTGACATAGTACAGTTGACACTCTAGTAAATGTCAGAATGGCAAGTCAGTCACGCTGACATTCTTGTGCATGTAAAAGGTCACCAATTCTAGTAAAACAAATACCGTAATTAAAACATTCTATAAACGCTTGAGGGACTATAAAAGAAAATGGATTTCTAATTATAAACAGATTTTAAAGATAAATACTGTAGTAACATAAAATACGAATACGTTTAAAGACAGTTTTATTTAAATATTTTCACGAAACCTTTTTGCTAGCCATTTCTGGGATCCGACAGTTAACATTTTTGTAGTCATGGTATTACCGAATATTACCGAAATTGCATTGTTTGTGGGATATTAAAAATCAAATGATTGTACTTTCAAACTGGAAAGGAATAACCTCATATTATTAAAAAATCATTTACATAACACTCTCCTAATGTTTTTAAACGTCATTTTTATATTGTTTACTTCAATATGTAACGTGTCAGGTCAGGTTTCCTTTGATGGCCTGCTACTGGTACCTGGTAACCAGTACTACCTGTCCCAGGGCCGAGTTGTCGGCGGCTAAACCGTCACCCCCATCGGATTTCTGATGAGGAGGGTAGCTGGTTACCCTGGTAGAATGAAAAAGAAGATCTACCTACAAGGGCGTCGGCTTTGGAGAGCTAATGGCGGCCATCCAGCCGCACATGCTGCCTTGCATGGTGTGCATGTTTGCCCAAGGGCTAGGCCCACCGCCGAAAACTGTGGATTGACGTCAGGAAGGGCATCCGGTCAATTATCTTTTGCTCCATAAATCCTCACACAGCAGTATTGCTGAGGTGAGTGTATCCGGCCACCCCATGAACGGGACAAAACCGGATTTAAAACTTTGGTATAACTAAAAACTAACTAACTAAACTTCAGCACAGTTTAGAAAAACGCGTAAGGTCTCAAAATAGAAGTTCACTTTTAAATAACAGCACTTTTGCTAATGTTGTTTAAGGTCAAGCATCGCTCGATGTCAATAGTGGAATCAAACGGAGTTTGTAATTCAATTGAGATCTGACAGATGTGAGCACATTGTAAAGAGATGTGTACGATTACAAATGCTATCACAACGACACGTCGGTGCTCTGTTCAATACGCTACTCACTTGTTGACAGAGGTTTCGTTACAATATTGATTAAATGTTTAGGGGAGATTGTCGTACTATACCTTATAAACAATCTTACTTTTAAAATGTTGTATTATAGTCCAAAGCCAGGCGACGGGGAAGGGGTTATCTCCCCACCCGGATTAGTTATGTTTCCGCTCTGACGAGCTGCACATTAGCGCGTACTGCCCATTTCAAAATGGCCGCCATTGTTTTATGCAAAACTGTCACCAAAAAAAAAAAAAAAAAAAAAATAGATAGGAACTTTATCCCGACTAAACGAAATGCGGTTTTATCTTCCTGAAACATGTGAAATGGGCTTAAATATTTAAACGTCCGCTAAAGAGGCATGTGCTTTTAAATTAAATTAACGACTGGTTGGGATAAGAATGTAGGTGATATTCTTAGAGCAATTTCAGATTATAACACTTTTTAGCGCAAATGCTCATCGCAAATGCTCAATGCAAATACTCGATCTAGGAAACGTAAATCAGTAGGAAAAACACACTGCCCATTTTTCGACGTTATAAGAAACACAGGAAAACTGCTGATAATATTTCCCCGCAATTTTTGTTTCGTACTTGTGGGCGTTTGTAGACTATGAGTTAACGCTGGGAAGGAAGATGGGCCCGACATTAGAGGAAATCACAGAACCGAAACCAGTCCCATGGCCAGTGGGGGTTGGGTGTGCGGGGGGATGGGGGGGCTGGGGAGGGCGAGGGGCGGACGCCCCCCCCCCATTCCAAAAAGTCCCCAAACCCTCTAAAAATGGCTCAAAAGGGCCAAACAAATCGATTTGCCAGCGAAGCGAGCCAAATATTAGGATTTTATGTGCTATTTTGTCGAAACAATGGTTAAAATTTCGGTAAAAAAAGGTTCACTTTTGCCATATTCGAATTTTGGGAAAAAGCTACCCTTTTGAAAAAAAATCGCCCCTCCCCTAAATCCTAGTTAAGGGCCTGACCGAAACAAAGATATCACTTCATGTGATGATGGTGAGACGTGAAAGAAAAGTTGGATATCCAGTTTTATAAATTTTATTTCCCTTCTACATAATAGAATACAGTCCACGTCCGTTTTATAATATTTTATTGTATAGGTAGACAGGAGCTGTGTCTCCCTGTGAACCATTTTATAGAGTCAGTTAAACCACAATATATGACCTATCTTGGAGTACTGTCTTGTACAAACCATAACACATTTTATTTTTTTCCTTGGAAATGATTTAGTGGCATTCTTAGAAGGTGTAGTTGAAAAAGATAGGCAGGGCTGTTTTCCCTGATTACATTAGCTTACATTCCCTAGAGCATATTATAATCACCGCCATCTTGAATGTGCGCAAAACATAAATTTCAAAACTTCTTTTGGCCCTCCCGATATATCACCCACATTCTTATCCCAACCATTTACCAATTCAATTTCAAAAATGCCTCCTTGCTGCGGGCATCTTGAACGACTAGTTAAGCCAGTTACAGGAAAGTAAAAATTTGCTTTCGTTTTGTCCTGGAATGACTTTCTATGGATAACGTCGAAAAGATGGGCAGGGTTACCTTTCTTCCTGATTTACGTTCCCTAGAGCCGATATAATCACCAGCATCTTGATAATAAGTCTGTGCACAAAATATAAATGCCAACAACTCTTTTCAGTGCTCCCACAATATCACTCACAATCTCATCCCAACTATTTGCCAATTTAAGTTCATTTAACAAAAATGCCTCCTTGCGGCGGACATCTTGGACGACTAGATATTTAAGCCCGCTTCAGGGAGGTAAATTGGATAAACTTTCAATCTATAATGAAATTATAATAGCCGGTTTCCATAAAACAATGGCGGCCATTTTGAAATGGGCAGTACACGCTCTATGTAACGTGCAGCTTTTCGGGGCTGAAACATACCCAATCCTAGTCAGAAGTATACCCTCCTCAAGGTGATATATGGGAAAATTGTTCATTGATTGGGTGCAACGGACTAAAAATCTACCGATCTCAGTTAATGGACTAATAGATTGTGCTCTCTAAAACCAAGGATATAAGTAGTAAATTTAGAGCAAAATTGCAAACCATAACATTGATTTAAAGTAATGACAAATTGTATACAGATCTTTAAAAAATATTTTTGTAAATAGCACACGTAACTATTTAAATGTCAATGAGATAGTTGTTTATATTAGGTCAAGCGTCTGTCGGTAAAATGATATCAAGCGTCGGTAAAATGATATTTGATTGTCAGCGTGAGATCTCTAAAACGTTTAAACATCTTAAATTTATCAGTAAGTCTCTAGAACTGAGTTCGTCTGCACCGAAAACTTATCCACATCTGTTTTGTGTGATGTAGTACGTTATTCTTTAAGGTGTGGCAATACTCTTATTTTGACCACCTATTTATTAAAAAAAGAAGAAAAAACAAAACAAAACTAAGAACATCAACATGATTTGTTTTAGTTGTGTGTGTACTTCATAAAACAGAAACAAAAACTTTGGTATTTTATTTAATGTTTTTGAGAATGAGAAGGGGAAAACGTAATTGTTTCATACAAAAGGTACGCATTATGATTTGTACAAACCTAATAGAAATAATCAATGTCAGTACTATCACAGATCACCCGTGTGGATGTTTGGAGTTTCCCTGTTTAAAAACACTAGAATGATTGCTAAATAGAAAATCTCAAAATTAGAATTTTTTTGCATTTTTGTAGGTGGTATAGGTAATCTCTAACTTCGAAAAAGTGGCCCTTTTGGGGCAAGCGTTATGGTTTGAATTTTCCATAGACCTCATATAAATCGATTTGGGCACTCTTTTGAATGAACAAAAAATTAACTAATTGATAAAAACTTATGTTTTGTTTTTGTTTCTCTCAAATTGTAGTGTCTATAACATTGAATTTCATTTACATGGTTTCAGATTTTTTTATTTCAAAAATAATTGCTAGTGCTGGTCAAAACAAATTAGTAGTGTTTAGGAACATGTTTGATTTATTCTTCCTATAAAAAAGAACTAGAATCAAATTTAGAAAACGTTATTGTTAGATTTTGAAATCATATATAGTGTTTTTTACATCAAGTTATATAAGTGTTATAGCTGCCAAAAATAAAACAATTAAAAAAATAAACCAAGTAAATAATTATGGTTCAACCTATCTTCTAAAGTTTAGATTGGGGGTTCATCATCATCATCATAATCGTCATCATCGTCATCATCATCATCATAATCGTCATCATCGTCATCATCATCATCATCGTCATCATCATCATCATATCATCATCATAATCATCATAATCATCGCCATCGTCATCGTTGTCGTCGTCGTCGTCATCATCATCATCATAATCGTCATCATCGTCATCATCATCATCATCATGGTCATAATTTAAGCACAATTTACTAGGCAACATGTGAATGATAGAAGTTAACAAAAGACGTTTTGATAGTCCTACTTATTTTGTTTTAGTATTCACAACATATCACTTTGTCAGTTGTATCCTACTGCGCCCATTCATCAATTCGTTTTCCTATATAAATATTTTTCTTTATGAACATGTTCTGCTCTAAATATCTTCACGATATCTGGCATGCAAATCGCTACTTCAATTTGGAAATGATACCATCCCTCCTAGCGACCTTGTTTTTCGTGTGTGTGTGTGTGTGATGTGTGTTTGCTCGCGTGCAAGTGTGTGTGTATGTGTGATGTGTGTTTGCTCGCGTGCAAGTGTGTTTGTGTGTGTGTGTGTTCAAGTGCATTTGTGTGTGTATGAGTGTGTGCAAGTGTGCGTATATGTATGTGTGTTTGCGCTCAAACGCGCTGTCTTGATTTGGTTGACTAGTCCTTACTTGCATGTCATTTAATATGATGGAAACCTGTTCAAACGACGGAGTTTTGTAGCCAAGAGCCGGGGAGACTAGTATTTCAAGATTCACTGGTCAGAATATCATATTATGTATGACCTCCTAAAATGTACCCTAAGACAGTATTTTCACCTCAAACACGTATTTTGGTTTGATTTTGCTACTCTGAACGAATAATTTGTGTGACTATTTAAATGCTCACTGAACAAGTATTTTGACACGATTTTGCTAAACTAAACGACACTTTTATAATGTTCTCTTACCATACCCTGAAAATGATGAAATCGTATCTTGTCCTGGAAGGAAGTGGTCAAACAAGGTTCATTGACGTTTCATGTTTTATTTTCATTATTAGGCGCAGAACGATCTATACCAACAATAAACTTGATAAAGCAATCCAATAACTTACAAATTCGTTTGACAGCAACTTATTCTTACATATTCTGCATTGGTAAACTGATCTATTAAAGCAGCAATCTAATAACAGTGTAAGAAAGCGATAACAAGAATATGTTAAGAAACATCATTTTCATCTACCTACATCTATAACAATACTCAACAAAGTTGCAAAGCAGTATTCAGTTAAGAACAATTAATGTTTGAAGCAATCCAGTTTGTGTATATTATGTAATGGCGGAGGCAAGCTGTTCCAATCAAGAACAGTGCGGGATAGAAGCTGTTGTATTTGTGGGCATTTGCTTTTGGTCTCATTACTCTGAATTTTGCCGGATGGTATTGGCGAGTGATAATTGATGTCGGTTTTTCGACGTAGTCGTGCTATGCGATGGCAATCATGTTATGCTGGATTTTAAACCTGTTGATTAAGCGTGAATTCCTTCTTCTCTCCTCTAGCGTTAGCCATCTCAATTGATGTAATACAGCAGTCACAGTTTCCTGTAACGAATCTGGCAGCTCTATGGTGGATCTTTTCTAATTTTTGAATGTCAGACGACGTACGAGGATTCCAAACGGAACTGGCAAATTCCATGTAGTAGTCGCAACAGATTAGAATATATTTGTGAAGGAACCACGATGCTTGATCCTTTGAGGTGATGTTATTTATGTGAATGGGCCATTTGAGAGTGTGTGTTAGCTCTACTCCTAGCTAGGTATGGGAGGTGGGATACATTTTCCAAATCATCTACTAACATTTGTACGTGTGCTTAATTGGGTTTTTCTTAGTGGTAACACTTAAGATTTTGCATTTCTTTGAATTAAAGGATATTTGCCACTTATTTGCTCCACTCTACCAAATCATCCAGATCATATTGTAGAATTTCTACATCATCCGCCGACTCAATGGTCCAGTGGGGAAGGCAATATCAGCAAATAGCCTAATTTTGTACCATCATGGATGTTGTTGCCGATGTCGTTAATGAAGATCAGGATACAATGAGGGGCCCAAAATTCTTCTTGGGGAACTCCATCAACGACGACCTTTTGCGTTCTTGATGTTAACCAGCATTTAATCCAATGCATATGATACCTCTTATTCCTCTAACTTTTTGTCACAGCTGATGGGGGACTCTATCAACGCTTTCTGGAAATCGGATGAGTGCATCTGTTTGAATTTGGTTGTCTAGGTTTCAAGCCAAGTCTCTAATGTTTGAGCAATTGAGATTCCAAGGATAGGTTGAGAGCGAAAGCCATTGTATGAAATTTGATATTTCCTCAAGGGTGATTCATGATATGGCGAAATAATCTTTATCATTTTTAATTTACCAGTTTACATGAATTTTTAGAATTTTGGACAGTGTGTGGTTTAGAAATTGACCGTCAATAATTTACAATGTTTAAAAATTTGAACACTTTTAAGCTTTTATAACGTTGTTTTCAAAGTGAGAGCAAAATGTAGTTAGAAGAGTGTTTAATTTCCCAAGACAAGTACAAAACAAACGTACATGCCAAATGTTTTCCAAAAAGTCCAAAATGTCGAATACGCCTCTATGAAATGTCTCGTGGTTCTTAAACTTTTAGAACACCTTTGACATGTGTTTAGCTCATACAGTATTATCATACTGCAATGTATTATAGGATTGATTCAAAGCTCCTCTGGGTAAGTTCTATCTACAAATAACAAGTTATCAAAGTTGTTTCCCTTTGAAGTAAATGTAGACTTTAGTTAACGTGGCAACGTGTTGAAAACATATAGTTTGCTGTAGGATAAACAGAATTTCATAGTTTTACCAAGTGTTCGGACCAGACACCGATCTTCATTTGATGAACCTATCTTGAAATCTTGCCAGTTCGTTCTAACCTGCGCCCGCTCCGAGCGACACGATTTGGTAAACGTGTTAATGAAATTTATTTGCGAGTGTTTTATTTTCGCGTTTTCGCAGGTATTTTCTTTTAATAGTCAAGACAATTGATCACTACATTAAACACGTTCAAGATTAGAATCAAAACATTCAGGAATCGTGACAAGACTCAACGCATACAAACCCAACATCTCAAAAATGGTGCTTATCGAAAATATCGGCTTTACTCCATGACCTTTGGTGAAAGGTGAAGATTTTGTTGAGAGATTTACCCATCATTCGTGTCTGTGCACACACTTTAGATTAAGAGCCCCCTGGCTTGATTGGTAAGAGCATGCAAATGTTTTGAAACCTGGTTTCTGTATAATAGTGTATGGTAATTTACTAGTTGTTGGTATCTGTAGGAGATATACGTACATTGGGCAACTTGAAACATTGACATTTTTGACAAAGTCACATATTACGCACCATTAAAAACCTCTCGGCTAAAATGTACATGTATATTGAGGTGTCCAAATACGGAGTCGTAACAGCCCGTGTCGTTAGTATTTAATCATTCTCCTAATCCGTCTTTTAATTCAAATCCTATTCACAGACAATACACACCTCTTATTGGTGTATTGATACATTTTTGCCGCTCTGATAGCTCGTGTAGTTGGCTATCGGCGACATCTGTTTCCGCAACACCAAGATTTCAATGTTGCTTACAATCTCCTATTTTGCCCATGGTAAGGAAATTTATTTCAAATATAATCTTTGAATAACGTCCTGTGGCTTAGCACCTTTATATAATTTTTCTAGTATTGTTTTGCCACCTGTACATCTTCCACCTATTAACCCTTTCTTTATTTTTATTATTAATCGATTCCAGCTAGCACTTCCCGAATGAAACGATTAGGGAAATACTTGGAAAAGAATTCATAAGGTATGATACCGTTAATTAAAGTTCAACAGTCGTTATTGACTGTGTATCGGATAGCACATTTTGTTACGAAAATGATCATGAAAGAACTGGCTATAAACGAGCAACAATGGGAACAAACCAAAACATCGACGAAGGTTTTGAATGCAGCTTCGTCAGAGAAAAAAGGTGTTGATTACGTTTTCAATCATTGGGTTTGTAAAATAAACGATAATACATGCATCATTCATACCTTGGGAAATATAAGAGTCAACCGTCCAAAGAATTAACTTAGCAACGTTAATAAGGCATGTGAATGTGCCATATCTTTTTGTTGTAATAAAAGGTCATTACATGTCTTAGAAATACAACAGGGATGAGTTATCACCACATGAAAAATGTAATGGACAACGAAAAATGCCCCTACTGACTGCATTTGTACCAAAATATGAATACAGGTGTTCCTTTTGGTACAAACAATATTTTTATTAAGACAAACATTGCACCAACAAGGACCAGAAACCATCACCCATACTCGTATTTTTGTCAACGGTTGGGATGTGAATGGAGGATTTGGGGCATTTTGTTTATGCCATTGCATAGCCATGATTGGGCCTATTTGTTAACAAAACGAAGCTAATGATCTATACAACCCTCACTTTCAGTGATGATAACGATCTTGACTGATGCGTTTTCAAATCAATTTTGATCTTAATTACGATTTAAAAAAATTGTATTGTAATTCCTCCCAGGATATAGAGGTATCGGGATATCCAGAACCATAAATGCTACAATGCAAAATAAACTTGATTGATTATACATCAAGAAGCAAATTCAACTGTAAACATTTCCATAGAAAAATAGACATTTTAATATTGTAGTCTTTCTGAGGTACATTTCAAACGGTTCACGGTTGTGTCTGCCATCACCTATTATCCGATTATTATTACCCTGTTTGTAGTAGTGCAATACTCTTTGCATTGTTAATGTAATATTGTATTTTAATGTTTGAATATGCAAGAGTAACAACACCTCCCGTGATAGAAAATGATTATTAACATAAACAGGAACACCGTGCTGAAACAAAGGATATTTCAAATATCAGGATTTTTTTCAACTATTAAGTTTGTAAAATGGTGAAATTTGAAAATACAGTAAATACGGCTATGTAGAAATCAGAATAAAAGAGCAATTGGAATTATCCCAAAATCAGGAAGGAATAAAGACAGCAAACTTCAAAGACGGTATTCGTGAACATTAACCAATAAATAGCGCCACGAGGTGTTTTCAATGATGGGAGAGAACACTGTAATCTTACACAATGTCTCACACGTGGGTTTTCTTATCAGAACAAAGTATCTCCTCCAGGCCAGAAGCTCTACGATCCAAATGATGTTCACCCATAAAATTGTTCACTTTTCTCCACCGTAATACTTCGATAATACATTCCGCGCACGGATTTTTACTTGTAATGACAATTTTTAGAATGCTTTAATTTCAGCAATCGTATATGGATTAATAGGTTCCACGTTTAGCTAAAAGGCAAATTAGCGTCTTAATGACGTGCGCGTACATATATGGGCACAGAGAGGCTTACATGATACTGAGGCTTTAATAATAATATGAAGCTGAAGAGAAAAAGAGGACACACCCCATGAATAACGGGTTATCATGTGTGACATTATAAACCATAGCCTGTCCCTTTATATTGCGTTAGTTGACGGTTTGGGGCAGGTTTATAAGTATTGAAAAGATCCACCTGGATTCATGGCCTAAAAACATAATTGTACCCATGGAATATTTAATGTCAATACCCCAACACACATATATATTAGCATCATAACATATTAATGAGCACCTCACTATGACCATAAGTCAGTTAGAACATAATTACTTACGGTTGTTAAGTCTCGCTTGTAAAAAAACATGCGATAATGGCTTGAGATAGAATGCGCGAAAGACGCAAACCCTTAACCAAAAAGTTGCACTTTTTTGCAGTTTTAATGATACAGTGTGTGGTACAACGCAGGGAATACGCGTTGTATTGATTTTACACAAACACTGCAATGCCGTGAAAAAACCATAAATTGGACTTTTGGTTTTGGGTTTTGGCGTCTTTCGAGCGTTCTATCTAGCGTTTTAAAGTTTGTTCCAAGTGACGAGGTGTGTGTTAAGGGTTCTTGTTGTAAATTAAAGATCAAGACCTAGGCAATTCCTAAAAAGGATATTTTTGAGAAGACTTATGGCACCATACTGATCAATATAAACAGACACTCTCTCATGTGGAAAACTCAGGTTCTTTACACCGGCGTTTACATCTCGGGTGCGCTAATCAATTGGCGCCATGTGATGGGTCTGGAGGTTTTACACCATAAAGCCGTTTAGAGCCATAATGACGTCCATCTCACGAGGGACAAAAAACATACGAAATTATGATACGAAAGCAACTACTTAATACACAGGTGAGAGGAAATGGAGTTGCTGATAACGTCTTGGTGGTGAATTCGGGAAAAATCAAACCTATGACAAATTTTATAGACACTTCAATTGATAAAATCTGATTAACGCTAAGAAATTTGAATATTAAAATTGTACATACCCTTTGTAGTGTTTGTATAAAAAACCTTCATTTGAATTTTAATTGAACATGTTCTTGTCGTGAATAATGGCCCTTGCTGTCTATACGGGTTTAAACCACTCACTCAATCACTCACGCCAACCATAGACCCACATTGTGGAAATAGGCAATGATTGTTGGGCTGTCGTAGGTTGGAGGTTGTGATGAGGATCAGAATGTATGGGTTACAATAAAATGGTTCTGTAGTCCAATGGTCTTTTGCTACTGAAGTTGTCCTGCTCAACTGAGTTTGGGCCATGGAGGGGATAGACTATAGGAAGGGCAATGCCATCAGCAAAATCAAGATCGTTAAGTAGTTGGCGGGGGTACCTCCTAGTCGACGTGGGTGGTGTTACATCCAAAAGGCTCGATGTCTCCGTTCACCTAACTCACTTCGTAAGTGCTGTACCGGGCCTTGATTGACATGACCACTGTGACTTCGGAATGACATCATAGTGACATAATGTGGAGACATCACCGGTTCCTATTGATGGAATCAAAGAGTTTCGGGAAGTCGATTGAAGTGACAGTAAGTGGAAGTTGGTGGTCTTTGAATTTCTCACTAATACGTCGAAGGATGTGTGTCTGCTGCGCACAATTACGGCCTGGACAGAAGCCGGTCTGGTTGCTCCTAAGTATTGGATCGCAGCAGTATGCACAATCAAGACATGCTGCCTTATTTGTTCTCTTGGCTCTGATAGCGTCTACTGTCTCCTTTCGTGAAGGTGAATCAGTGGGGATGGGCAGGTTCTCCACATCAGATGGTGGTAGTTCAGTTGGTGGTTGCTATCATCGTTTATCAGAGAGCTGAAATATTCTCTCCATTCAGCCAGTTAGTCTGCATCCAATGATAGGGACTGTGTTCATCTCTCTCTTGACTTTGATGCCTTGTCTCCTATCTTTCCCCGAGAGCATGTGGTAGTGCAGTCTCCCAGCTCATCAGTCAAGTACTGCTCCTTTGTATGATTCATTGAGCAAGGAGTTATCTCTCGATTGAAACAAAAATGAGACGAAACCAAAAGTATTGGAAAGCCTTGGCTATTTTCTTTTCTTTTTTCTCTTATTCATGTTGAGATTTAATATTGAAAAGAATCGATTTAATGATAAATGGACGAAATATAAAATGCACACGTAGCCAACTACAAGGACAAATTACGATTTCAAAAAAAAAAAAAAAAAGGGACTTTTCCAAAGGATGAAAGATTATCTAATGTAAATGGGTGAGTGGACGTGCACGGTTATCATACACATTAGACGTGATTGATAGATAATGACAACGCAAGCACAAAAATTGGAGTCATTCGCTATTACCGCCAGGAGGCCGCTGATATCGATTTTTTTGTCTAGACACAATCCTTCAATTTGTTTTGAAGGGCGTTAAGCGTGTACTTGCAAAATTTCAACACGTTCCCAAGATATTACTCAGATTTACAATGTAAATTTTGTGTGCTGTCACTTTATTTTGATGGCATTTATGAAGTTAGAAACCTGGGTTGAAGTCGTGTAAATCGGTCAAGTCGTGGAATACTTGTTTAATTGAGTTTGTGGGGGCCAAAACAAAAAATTTGTTTCCCAGTCCATATCTGCTGTCATCTTTTTTCTCTTGCTACGTTTATATTCAGTAAGTGTTTTGTAAAGTTATCCAAGAAAGAAACTACATGTTATGGAAGGAGTAGCAGCAACACGCAGCATGTGATAAGTGGCGACTTACAATATTATGGAAGAGTTGCAGCAACTACAGCAGCATGGTAAGGGGCGACTTACAATATCATGGAAGAGTTACAGCAATTATAGCAAGCATGGTAAGGGGCGACTTACAATATCATGGAAGAGTTACAGCAATTATAGCAAGCATGATAAGGGGCGACTTACAATATCATGGAAGAATTACAGCAATTATAGCAAGCATGGTAAGGGGTGACTTACAATATCATGGAAGAGTTACAGCAATTATAGCAAGCATGGTAAGGGGTGACTTACAATATTATGGAAGAGTTACAGCAATTATAGCAAGCATGATAAGGGGCGACTTACAATATCATGGAAGAGCTGCAGCAATTATGTATAGCAAGCATGGTAAGCGACTTACAATATCATGGAAGAATTGCAGCAATTATAGCAAGCATGGTAAGGGGTGACCTACAATATTATGGAAGAGTTGCAGCAATTATAGCAAGCATGGTAAGGGGCGACTTACAATATCATGGGAGAGTTACAGCAATTATAGCAAGCATGGTAAGGGGCGACTTACAATATCATGGAAGAATTGCAGCAATTATAGCAAGCATGGTAAGGGGCGACTTACAATATCATGAAAGAATTGCAGCAATTATAGCAAGCATGGTAAGGGGTGACTTACAATATCATGGAAGAATTGCAGCAATTATAGCAAGCATGGTAAGGGGTGACTTACAATATTATGGAAGAGTTGCAGCAATTATAGCAAGCATGGTAAGGGGTGACTTACAATATTATGGAAGAGTTTAACCACTGCACTCACTCACTTCACGCCAACCATAGACCCTATTATTTGAAATAGGTCACATGATTGATTGGGCTGTCGTAGGCTTGGAGTGGTGATGAGGATCAGAATTTATTGGGTACAATACACTGGTTATGATCCAATGTCTTTTGCTACTGCAGTTGTCCTGCTAAGAAAAAAAAAAAAACACTGATTTGGCCGTGAGGGTATAACTCTAGAAGGGGCACTGCCATCAAGCAAAATTCAGATCTTTAAGTAGTTTGGCCGGGGTACCTCCTATATCGACGTGGTGTGGTTACACAGTCAAATGCTCTAGTCTCCGTTCCCTTCACTGCACTTCGTCAGTTGCTGTACAGTGCCTTGATGACATTGACCATTGCTTTCAGGATGCCATAGTGACATAAGGTGGAGAACCTAACGGTCCTATGAGGTCAATCAAGATTTTCTTGAAGTCGATTGAAGTGACAGTAAGTGGAAGTTGTGGTCTTTGAATTCTCCATAAACCGTCGAAGATGTGTGTCTGCTGCGCACAAGTACGGCCTGGACAGAAGCCGGCTGTTGCTCCTAAGTATTTATCGAGCAGTTTATTGCACCATCAAGACCTGCTGCCTTATTTGTTCTCTTGGCTCTGATAGCGTCTACTGTCTCCTTTCGTGGGGGAATTGAATCAGTGGGGATGGTCGGTCTCCACATCAGATGTGGTAGTTCAGTTGGTGGTGCTATCATCGTTTATCATAAGAGCGTAAATACTTCTCTCCATTCATCCGTTGTCTTCATCACTTTAGGGACTGTGTCATCTCCTCTTGACTTTGATTCCATTGGCTCCTATCTTTCCCCGAGAGCATGTGGTAGTGCAGTCTCCCAGCTCACCGTCAAGTACTGCTCCTTTGTATGAGTCTTGAGCATATGAAGTTTATCTCTCGATTGAAACAAAAATGAGAGAAACCAAAAGTATTGAAAGCCTGGTCTATTTTCTTTCTTTTTTTCATTTCTTCATGTTGAGATTTAAGATTGAAAAATCGATTAATGCATACATTGACGAAATAAAAAATGCACACGTAGCCAACTACAAGGACAAATTACGATTTCAAAAGGCGACTTCAAAGGAAAGATTATCTAATGTAAATGGGTGAGTTGCCCGTGCACGGTTATCAATACATCATAGACGTGATATATAATGACAACGAAAGCCAAAACCTTGTTATCATTTCCTGCTATTACCGCCAGGATGCCGCTTATATCGATTTTCTCTTGTCTAGACACAAATCCTCAATTTTTAAGGCGTTAAAGCGTGTACTTGCAAAATTTCAACGTTTCCCAGATATTATTTCAGATTTACAATGTAATTATTGTGTGCTGTCACTTATTTTGAATGGCATTTTATGAAGTTAGAAACCTGGGTTGAAGTCGTGTAAATTCGGTCAAGTCCTTGGAATATTTTGTTTAATTTGAGTTTGTGCAAATTATGTTTTCCAGCTGCATAGCTGCTGTCAATCTTTTTTCTTGCTCGTTTATATTCAAGATCCTGTGTTTTGTAAAGTTATCCAAGAAACCTACAATGTCGGAAGAGTAGCAGCAACTACAGCAGCATGATAAGTGGCGACTTACAATATTATGGAAGAGTTGCAGCACTACAGCAGCATGGTAATGGCGACTTACAATACATGGTAGAGTTTAGCCTACCAGCAACATGGTAAGGGGTGACTTACAATATCATGGATGAGGTTCCATCAATATAGCAAGCATGATAAGGGGCGACTTATCCAGATCATGGAAGAATTACACAATTAAAGCAAGCATGGTAAGGGGTGACTTACAATATCATGGAAAGTTTACAGCCAATTATAGCAAGCATGGTAAGGGGCGACTTACAATATTATGGAAGAGTTACAGCAATTATATCAAGCATGATAAGGGGCGACTTACAATATCATGGAAGAGCTGCAAAGCAATTATGTATAGCAGCATGGTAGTCGACTTACAATATCATGGAAAAATTGCAGGCCATTATATCAAGCATGGTAAGGGGTGACTTAGCAATATCATTGAAGAGTTGCAGCATGTATAGCAAGCATGGTAAGGGGCGACTTACAATATCATGGGATCGTTACAGCCATGATAGCAGCATGTAAGGCGACTTACAATATCATGGAATAATACATCATTATAGCAAGCATGGTAGGGACTTACAATATCATGAAAGAATGGCAGCATTAATAGCAAGCAGGGGTAAGGGGTGACTTACAATATCATGGAAGAATTGCAGCAATTATAGTAAAATGGTACGTGGTGACTTTACAATTGGTTAACTAGTTGCAGCCATTCAGCTAGCACGATAAGGGATAACGTTGAATAATTATGGAAGATTTGCATCCCATGGGAACTTATAGCCGCTATCAATATCTTTTTTCTTGTTCGTTTATATTCAGGACCAGATCTGGATCAGTACATTGTGTTTTGTAGGTTATCCCAATGACTATTAAATTCAGACACCTACAATATTATGGACAGTTAGAGCCATTACTAAACATGGTAGGAACGACTTACATATTGTTAAAGAGTTACAGAAATTATGGCAAGCATGGTATGGAGTGACTTTGAATATTAGGAATAGTTGGCCGCCATTGCAACTGACGCCTCCTATCAATATTTTGTTCTTTTTTCGTTTATTTGCATGACCACATCTGGATCAGTACATTGTTTTTGTAAGGTTATCCCATAACCATTAAATTCGAAACCTACAATATTATGGAATAAAAAAAAAAACAACAAAAAAAAAAAATAACAAAAAAGAATTAGAGCCATTACAACAGCAGGGTAAGGGGTGAATTACAATAATACTGTCAAACATGGTAAGGGGCGACTTAAAATATTGTTAACCAGAGGGTTATTTGACACGATCCATGATGCAATCAATGTGCTATAGGTAATGTACGTACTAAACCCGTCAGTAACTTAGGGATAGAATATAAGTTTTCAAAAGTTTAAGGATTACAAAACATTTCATGATCCCTGATAAAAATTCAAACGCTTTGTGGTCTAACAGTGTAAAGTCAGGGTCCCCTTCTGAAAACCACTTTTGCCGTGGAATTTTTACCAAAACTCTGTCATGGATGGGGTACATCAACACGACCACATAACAAGAAATATGAAATCGGTTGCACAGATTCAAAATTGTCGGTCCCAAAACCGATTTTTACAACGCGCACACAATTCTTCCCGCCAAAAAATGAAAAACCACTTTCCCAAAGATTTTTTTATACAATTTGGCTCATAATAGGTGAACTTTACATTGCTGAAAAAAAAGTTACTCCAGTAGATTGGGGGAGGCAAACAAATTTTGAATAGCGCCCCCAAAATCTTAAATATGGCGAATTAGAATAATAATGGCATGACCAATTTGATTTTTTTTCCACCAAAATATGCGCAACAGATAATTCGGCAATTACATAAAACTGGGCAAAAATACTTTACCTTTAAAAGTGGCGACGAAAAACAAAATTTGGGTCCTTGGACCCCCCCCTTTTCACTTAAGTGTTTATAATAGGTTCAAAAGCATCTGACTTCTCAGTTGACATGGCTGAAAGGGTTATTAAGCATTAATACACATTATCTAACTTTTAAAAGATAACTAATTTTCATAGGTTTTTGTTTTCTCTTTGTTTCTAGTATCAATTTTTACTTCTAGTCTTTAGTACCAACGTATGTTTCAATGTCATTTGTTAATTTGAATTTTATCTATCTAAGACTTCACGTACATGGTCATTCAATTCTGGATGTAATGACATACACTAATACGAATAATCCGACCAGGGCAAGTTATTTCCATTACGCTTTTTTAACGAAAAGAATGCTCTGCATACATATGGCATATGCCTATTTGGAATCAATCTTAAAGTTTAATGTTAATAAATTTTACGTGTGCTTTTAAGTGTGACAGAACCTATGACCTTTGCTGAGAGATTTCATGTTCGATAAAGATCCGGAGATCTTCACAATCGAGAAGCTAACTATCTTAGTGCGGAGATTGTCATTACCTTAGACTTCCGGTTCCGAGACATGGCTAAGAGTCAGATTTAAGAAGTATTTTGAAATTTGGTTCAGAGGTCTGACATTTTTACACTACCTCTTGATACTGCTATGGAACATACTGTTAATTTAATTGTCTACATTAGTATGTTTGAAAATTCGGGAAGAGCCCAATTCATTTCTAGGTGAAAGTGTTAAAAAGAAAACATCGTCTATTACCACTTTGAACATGTCCTTTACTGGAAATTTAATATCCTCATTGGCTACATCTCAAAACATCGTTTCACTGAAAAGGCTCTCCGTTATCGTACAGTTCTCGCCATTAAAATGTTAACTATCATCTCAATCTCGCTTTGTTTTCAAGTACTGATTACTCTATGTAACAATGAATAATAACGGATTTTATCGCTAGCCAATACAAAACTTCTCTGCGTTTATTTCCGGATTAATTTTCTTTCTGTATTCCCAAGTGGCCCTCGTTAAGAGTGGTCTTAATTTAGCATGACGACGATGAAAATATTTAGCTATATAATTTTACATTGTATTAACGACTTTAGATCGATAAAGCAGAGTTCTGTTAATTTCGTGCTAGAGCAAAATACTTTAACGTTCTCATGTAGTATAAGTTAGCATATGCCGGCGAAGTGATATCGATACGAAGCTGATGGCTTCAAGTAACTACGTTAATTATCGGACCATTGTGAAATAACAACAACTCTCATTACATAAACCTACTCAAACTCACTTGATATCGCCTTAAAATACAAAACAACAGACGAGCAACTAAAATGCACTTACTTCTACTTAAACTGTGAAGCATAAGCGCTTTCATGATAATTGTACAGGTGTACGGCTGTGGAGCCGAATACTGGAAATACTAAGGGTAAAGTGCTGCACCGAAGGGTTTAAAATTATATTAGAGTCATTGGCAAGAAGACCGTTTCTTTTTGCTTAGTTTACGGTAATCATTTCCCGAAGCAAGACAGAGTTTGTATTTTATACTAAATAAATATTGTGTTTGAATTTTTGGCTGTATTTAAACTATATTTTAAAATTGGGTATATCACGTTCGTAGATTTAATATCACTGATCTATAAAATGTCATTTTAATAAGTTTATTAATTATAATTATTATTACCAAGCATTGATATGTCGCTCTACAGAAGAGCACAAGCGCCTTACAATAACTTCAGTTAATGAACAAATGAAAAACTAAATTCAACCTACAACCATGAAATGCAGGCAGGAGAACAATCAAGAAAACCACCAGTACTACAAAAGTCGGCAATATATACCACAACAATAGATGCAATTAGGAAACAAATGAGTCTTGAGTGTACGGCTTCTTATTTTATGCAATATTTTATTTATACCCCATTTTTCATTTAATACTAAATGCTCAAAAACAACAAGCTGCACCGAATTGTATAGTAAGGTCATTCCTAAAATTCACATCAACTTAAAGGGCGTCTCCTAGCAGGAAGAATAAAACAAAAACGCTTTTGAATAATACTCTGTTTTATATCACCTCCTTGGGTCATCTCTTTGTCCCTATAATCTTCTCTATTGAAATTACAATGGCTTTAAGATAGAACACTGTTTAGTTCTACCTACTGAAATCAGATACTATCGCATGCTAAACCGGTTAGTTAGTCGATTTCGCCGTTTCGGACGTGTATCTATTTGCCTGTTTAAAATCATTGGTTTTCTGTTCATAAGCTTTAGCAAACACCGTAAAACACCACCCAGCGCTACAAAGAAATTGTATATTTTTTGGTAATCAATAGACACGGCACATTAGCAAAACGCAACTGTTGATTTCGGTAAATTGCGGCACACTGAGAATAGTTTCAACCTTAATGTCGGTCAAATACTTCCCTATGTGTGTGAATAATTTTACAGCAAATCTAAGCATGGACAAAAGCTGAGAACCTCTGATATATACTAAAATGTTTTGCCTATCCTGATACTTGATTTTTTGAACGCAAGCTGTCTGTTCTTTCACGCCTAACTTGGTTGAAAGACAAACGTCCGCGTTAATGCATACAAGTTATCAAAAAGGCAGAAGCGAATCAAAGTTTCTAATGTGTTCTACTCGAAATCCATTAAAGTTATGTGACAAAGCTACCGCACGCCGTCGCGGGCATGCATATTCAAATATACAAG
The DNA here is from genome assembly GCA_023653785.1 of Ophioderma brevispina. Classification (NCBI taxonomy): domain Eukaryota; kingdom Metazoa; phylum Echinodermata; class Ophiuroidea; order Amphilepidida; family Ophiodermatidae; genus Ophioderma; species Ophioderma brevispina. Next base: position 90,626 of record JAMKCH010016027.1, read on the forward strand.
AATGAAGTTAAAACTAGATGGATTTCCTTTTTTTTCATGCTCTCACGTCATCTCCTTTTTTTCAACTTCCCTTGTCCTTCTTCCCTTCTTTCCATGTGGCCCTTTATTTCCTTCCATCTTTCTTTTCTTCTTTCAGCCTCTTCTTTCCCGCTTCTTTCTCCCTAACTTCTGCAAACATGGCAAACAAGATGCATGGCCATTCGTTTTTACTCTTAATTAAATATAATAAGCAAATATACCATTTTCAGCACCATCGTAGAAAGTCGGCTGTAGGCACAGTCCAGTCATTTGTCTTTTTCAATAAGCAGTCTGGCGATCTTTGTCAAATTAATTTAAGCAAAACTTTAGGTAATTTCTCTTCTCGTTATTGTAATAAAGTCATGTGTCGTGAGCGTCAAACGCGATCTACTCTTAATAGAGTCTAGAGTTGCCTCCTGCACAGTCAGAAGAAAACTACTATGAACAGATGTAATTAAGTCTTCTTGGAAAAAAATCTATACGAACTCGTCAACCTCTGAATATGATGCAAATTTAATTTGATGTTTTTAATTGCTTTTTTCTAATAGAACATATATAATTTGATAATTTTATGTGGGGTGATAAATACTTCAAGGTTTTGCCTTGCATCGAGTTGTATGTGTTGTGTGTGATATTAAAGGAAACAGCCATGGATGGAGGTGGAATTGGAATTGGTAGGGATGATACACTATTTCGTATTCGCGTAACAGATTGAGACTGGTTCGGTTTGAGCTTACCAATTATATGATCAGATATTTCTCTATTCTGAGTTGACTAACAATGCAGTCGAGTGGAGGGTGCTCCAGGAGCCCACCCAAATGTGCTGAAAAATAATTATTATTCAACTGTTTTAAAAATATATTTTTTTCAATACTGTCATTGTTTAACCTGGAACACGCTTTTTATGGTAAGCATTGATTGCATCGTTAATTAGTAATTACGAGTATAGCCTCTGGAGCACCCTAATTCACTTATCCACTAATGGGATTCATATTAAAACTTTTAAGCTTAGTTTAAATTTATTTACTGCCTTTAACACCTTACTGTGCCAAAACGAATAAACCACCCACCTAGGTGTGATATTATGCGATCGTCGATTTGTGGTTACACATAACTGGGCGAGCAAATGATCTGCACTCATTTGATGATTTTTTTCTGCAGCAGGAAAATTACGAAGGCAATTGCCTATCATATATTTCAAAAAGATTTATTCGCCTAACTGGAGGACATTTAATTTGGATTTTTGAACTTTGCATTGACTTTACATTAACTGTAAGATAGGGACACCTTTTGACTTGTCCATGGAACCCTGTTGTGTGATTTAAAGAGGACTTGGATGAGATATATAAGTACATCATGACATACTTTATGTGAACATTGGTACACTCTAAATATCAATGAAATAATTATGAGCTGTCAAACTATTTCCTTAATTCGGAAAAAATAAAAAATATGAATCTTATACCCAAAATCTGAAATAGTATTTCATTGAATATTAAAATGTGTAAAATAATGTTTTGGATACTTTCCAATTTAATATTGTCTATTAAAGTCAAAGGGTTTCAATTACATTATATCAGGAATGCATTTCCTTCATTTAAGAGCATGGATGTTTAAGAGTGTCCGGCTGAGCTAAGTAAGCGTTACTTTTATAACGTAAAGGTAATTAAGCATTTAGATGGTAGTAACTTAAATGCCTTTACCGTCGTGACATGAAGAATGGTGCCAAAGCTGGTCAATATGGTAGGGGCTTATTCTCAATTTAACAACCAACATAGGGGCAAAGGTACCTTTTGATTTTATTGTAACAATAACAGTGGACTATAACGAGGTATTAGGACAAAAAACCACTTTATAAATTGGTTAATTATTTTAATTTTATTTTCCCGTGAAATAGGATGAAAATCTTTTGGAGCCGCCTGCTTTGTGGACTTATGTTACTACCATATACAAATTATTCATTTAGATTTGATAAATTTCCTTAACCCAATTATGTCCAAATTCTATCGACTGTTATTTGATCTATAATTCCATTTCCTCTAAAACTAAAAGGGGAAAATACAAATTGAAAAAAAAAAGCGGACATGGAAAAATACCTAAATGTAACCAAAGCCCTAAGTTATTGTTTTAGATGATGAATTTGATTCTTTTCTCAACTCACGGAAAGCCATAGTTAACGTCTTGTGATCAGGTAAGAATACGGCCGAACAAAAATGTTGCTTTTCGGTTCAAAAATACCCTACGCATACAACTGAAAGCTATCGAGCATAAACCCAGGAAGCACAGAGATCTATGAACGACAAATGCGCCTATTAAATCCTTGACAGATCAGGAGTGAAGATATCCGCCAAAGAGCTGGAGTCAAGGAAGATCGTGTCCAAACACATGTGGTTCTATAATGATCAACCCAGAGATGGTAATGTCTGGCTGCTTCGGTGCATTCAGAAGATAAACAGTAAAGTGGAGATGGGGAACATATAAAAATATTGATCTTAACTTATACCGCAATCACTTCTACTATATTATCAGGTTTTAGAATGTACTAGCTTTTCCTATTTGCTTAGTAAAGTCACTTTTCATGTTCCCCGTGACTGCTCTATACACTTGGTATTATTCCACATTGCACCTGTCAAGTCAATACATTTACACATGTCTATTAGAAATCAATCAACAAAGGCGGGCGATTAATTTTAGTGATGGCATGTGCTTTTCACAACATCTTTTCAAAATCTGCCACAAATCATGACACGTGCCCATGAATGGGCAGCTCCACGTATCAATCAGGGCAGTTTCCTGCGGCATGTCGAGTTTCAGGCGCTGTGTATCGAGTTTTCCTAGCTATATGTCGAGTGTGCCGCGTTTTATGTCGATTGACAGCGCTATCGTGTCCCTATATGTTAGTTAGCCTTCTATACAATCGAGTTTTGCTCTCTAATTGGTGAGTTTGACATAAATCCTCTATCCGTTTTTCATCTCGACATGATTTTTTCCTCAACTGAGGAAAACTCGACAAATGATTTTTTTGGTGGCATGTGTAAAAAAAATCATGTCTATTTTGGCTCATTTTGAAAAAATCATGTCGAGGTTTGCTCATGTTGCAAAAAAAATCATGTCCATTTTGCACAGTGAAAAATCATTTCCTTTTTTTAAAACTCGGCATGATTTATTCTGGACAGATTTTATTCTGGACATGATTTAATATTCTGGACATGATTTAAACTCGGCACATAGAGTACAAACTGGATAGGCAGCGGTGTAAAATCGACATATAGCGGGGTAACTCGAATACAGCGCATTAAACATCGCCATGATTTGATATTGGCGTGCCATACGGCTGTGAGTCACTAAGGCAGTCAGTTAATTATATCAGCACGGTCATAAAATTCTCCCACATAAGTTTTGTCTCAGAAAGAAATGTAAAAAATGCAAATGGCGAAATGCGGTATTAAAAAAAATATTGCATTTTTTGAACCCACTTTTTCACGAATTTTCATTTTCTGATTTTTTTTTTAAATTTAAGTGAGTAAAACCTTAAAAAAAGATAATGTGCTAGAAGACCAAAAGACGCGGCTCTTCTGAGACACTTTTTTTCCTTGGCCCTTATCCTACTTGAAAGTGATTAGGTAACATGCACCTGTAATTTCCTTTCTAGTTTAACGCACCTGTTATTCCATCACAACCGATGATTCAGGTGAGTCAGATCCTTTTTTCATTTTGCACTTAAAGTACATTTCGTGATGCAGTAAGGATAAGTAACCGGTTCGCAACCGCTTAACAAAACTATCCGAGGGAAGAGATTTTTTTATGTTTATTTTTCAAACTTGTTAAAAAGATAGTGTCAATGAATGAATTTATCATAGGGTATGTCTTGTGTTAATATCAAATATCAATTAAAATCAATCATGGAAGATAGTAAATTATAACGAAATTGGAAACATGAAGAGGAAAAAACTGAGTTTTGAGATGCTTCTATCCTCAAAGTTTTAGCAGATAAGAAGCGATTCAGAATGTGTAACAGTCAAGTGTAGTTGGTGCAATGTTCTGATAAACATTTTTTTCTGAATTAAAAAACAGATAATCAAAGTTTACTTTATTGGAATATGCCCAGATTACTTTAACCCGCAGAAAAGTACAAGGCAGATGATAGTTCTATACGGGTTTCCAGACAATTCTGGTGGAAGACAGGTTATGGAATGTAAGGAACAATCCTAATCATTAGTTTAATTGTGTTTTGGAAACTCTTTTATACGGGGGGTCACATAAAATTAAGCTTGAAACAAAGGGTAACTTTGGCGAAACTGTATGCTGTATTTACTATAATAATTATTTTACTATAATTGGAAACAGTAAGCTTTCAAATGAACCACCTTCATTGCAATTTTGTCCAGTCATGCCGCTTTGAACCACCATGCGTTAAAAATGGCAATATAATAAAACTCACTTGTGACATCAAAGCTGTTTGTTTGGTATGGAATGCTTATTTTTGTTGCTTATCTGGCAAACAGGTTGAAAAAGTTATGTCAGATAATACTTTTATAGTTCATTGTTAAATCAAGAATTACTTATGAATTTAGGCCTTTTCAATGGTAAATGCATATACCTTAAAACATTTACGTAGCAACCTAAGTGCAGCTAACAACTCAGTAAAGAGTGTTCGTAAAAAGGAGATCCTACAAGATCCTCATCACAAAACCGACTACCTGGGCCAATGTGAAGAAATATCGAAATCATGGCACAAGAGCTTATTCGGACAAACGTCACTCTGATTTCCGTTTATTATAGTAGCATCCAAGGGTAACCAACTGCAAAAGAAATGGACTTGGGGGACTCTCTCTTCCACCGTTCATCCTTCAACCGATTTAACAACAATTGCTTGAACTTCCATCCTAAAAAATGACGCATTCAGCACGATCACTTCAGAAGAAGGCAAACTTTTGACAAGTGGCTAATTGGATCGATGTCAAGAGACCGTCGAATTTCATAAAGCATTTCACGATTGACAACGGAGCAGGTTTTTTAATGAATGTAGGTTTAACCACCCAACATCATTGAAAGTTGCACCAACTGGGAACTTTCCAAGTTTCAACTTTGATACAAACCATGAGATCGAGAGAAATTATTCTTACAGTCGCATACTTCTGGTCCACAATGGCCTTTGGTAATGCCGATTTATCCTAAAAATGGCCTTCAATTTGAGCACCTAACATCTGAGAAGTGTCATTTTCAAATGTTAACTGGTTTGCCACTAATTATAGTAAATAATTATTGAAGTCATACAGCACACATCTCGGCAAATTAACCTTTTTTTCTTGGACGACCTTTATTATGTTGTGTCAGGACAACTCCATGACTATTTCATGAAGATTGTAAGCTAGAATATCAAACAGTCCCTTGCTTAGATATCAATATATACCAACCGTGTAATTTGTATCAGTTTGTTCAGATTTTTGGCAATAGAGTTATTAATTGCCCTAAAGCCATAGCGATGGGGAGTTCGTGTTATTTTCTGTATTACAAAAATCCAGTGATGCGAGCATAAACAAGTTTGTTAAGAATCGTGGATGTTACCATAACATACTTGACACGCTAAATTGGAACAGATTCAAATATTCATTAAACAATAATTGAGTGTTGTGTTTAACAAAAATAATCGATCAAATGCTTATCATGCCTTTATTAGTAACATATTATTTAAATATTCATATTAAAGTTTATACTAATGTTTCAGACGCAATATTGATCTTTAAATATTTTGTTGGAGAACATTTGGCGTGCATGAATACCAACTCGGACGGTTTTGTTTAGGTTGTAAATAATATTGTAAAAATGGAGCACCGGGTTATTGGTGTATATACTGTGTTTATACATTTATAATTATGCAAACAATTTTAGAGATTGATTTTTAACGGTTTGGAGTCAGACGCGAGATGTTGCAAATCTACATATATTTCCCAATACAATACATGGTTAACATTCCGTTCGCTTGGTGTTTTAACTTATTTGCATGTCAAAGATGAAGATTTTTAGTTTTATAACTATTGAACTACAGCCCGCAGATATGGCAAATTTTTGTTAATCGTTGAAACGTTATGAACATGTTGGTGTACTTTTTACAAATTCTGACCGTTTTGGTATGTTTCGTAGTTTAATTTGTATATCAGGCTATTGATTAAAATCAAGATCGCACTTTTCTCACGAACCCAAACGAACCATGAAAACATGTAGTCCTTCGGAGGGCAATATCTGTACATGCGTATCACAGTCAGAGGGTGTTAACCTCATATTATCCCCTGTGCCAGTCCCCCTAGTTGCATCTCTTAAGCAGTTTACTTTTTTAGGATTGCATGGCATTTGCCGAATAGAAAAATAATAAGATAATCACTAGCACTCGAAGTTACAGCCATATTCGTCATATGGAAAAATAAATACTTAGACACACGGGGTTTGTATTTGATCACTCAAACGTAGCAGGCCCTAATACTTGTAGATCAAGACGCGAATACCGCAGGGAATTGCGGCCCCGTCGTATTTGGCGCCTTTATACAGTGTACTTAGCTGGTCCTACATGCTTTGTTTATACTGCCATTGAGTGTACCCTGTCCACAATATGCAAACTGACACACCAAAATCAATTGAATATGGTGTTAGATGATAGCATTGGAAAGATATTTCAAATCCTTTGAAATCTACCAAAAATACCAATATTAGATTGTTGCGATGTAAAATATTCATGACAAAATCTGTCAGGTACCAGATGAAAATTGGAGAGTCCAATATTTGAACTTTTTGCAAAAATACAGAGTGTTCCAAAACGCCCAATTCACATTACTTGACACATTTTATAAAATATTAAAAAAATAAAAATGGTTTGTGCGTATTTCTCGTAAGACAGGTCTTTAGTCTGGTGCAGAGGTTTTATATGACTTCTAGACGAAAATGAGATTTCTTGGATCAAACACACACATGTGTTTACGGTTGAATTGTTTTAGTTACCAGGTGGCCACTTTTCAGGTCTGGAAGAGGGAATGCAAAATTATAAAGCGACCACGGGTACATTCTGCAAAATGAACATGTTTTAAATTTGGCTACGATAATGAGTAGTTAGGACATTGGAAAGAAAGTAAAAAAATAAAGATATATTTTATGCAAGAATAGAAAACCATCAAATAGCGATGTAGGAGCTTAAAAAGGCCCAAGACACTTAGTGATTTTTGGCGATTTTAGAATTATTGCTGACTGCCTTAACGTAAATTCAACCAAATGGGCTATACAGACGCGTACTCATCATATAACACTTAAGTGCCCAAGGGGGGGGGATTCCATAGTACCCAACATTTGATTTTTTGCGATTTCTCGGTTACGCAATCAAATTTGCAAGGAGTATTTTGCTAATTCGTCTGATTATGATACGCTTTCTCTGATCTAAAAAAATTTTCAATCCGCCAACGGCTTAATCATGTGCATTGGACTAATTAGGGGGGGTCCTAGAGAGGACCCCCCCCCTTGGGCAACTAAACGGAAGTTTGAAAAAAAAATAGATATTTTACAATTAAAAAATTAAAGTAATTGAATCTTGGGATTTATTGCTTAGATAATACCTTAGGAGGCAATTCATTAATAGTAAGTACTTTAATCAAATACTTTAATATGCTTAAGCATTAAATTTGAATTTTGTCATGACACGTGATCTTACTGTGTAAGCTATGGGAAAACCAAGGTTGATTTTGAAGTTTTTGAGGGAGAAAATTACAAGATGGTTATAAAGTTAGCGTAGACGATATGTGTGACAAGGTTATTTAATGAGGTATCTACAGAGAGTAAGATAATGACAATTATTGTGGTTTCAATACGACCGGATATTGGGTTGCTGAGGATGGAAAATGTGCGAACACTCTTTTCGGAGAGTGATAAATTCAATTGGCCATAGTTCATAAGGTCAAAGTGCGGATTTTCATTTTTATTGTAGGATGTGGTTCTACGTGACCCCATTTACTTGTGTTAGGTCATGATTCAAAACCACATGGGAAAAGTGGTTATCTAGGTTGGGTCCCTAGGACCCCCCCCCTTGGGCCTTAACGGAAGTTTTTTTTTTTTTTTTTTTTTAGCTGGGGGTACTTAAGGTTAGCCACAAAGGTCGCGACCAGCCACATGTGATATGCGGAAGGGAATGGACTCAGGCCCGACTCCGCATGTGTTGGTCTTTGATCTTGACACCGCGGATCAGCGGGAGATTGAATAAAACCACTCCGGTGTGGTTTTATTATAAAATCATTTGTTTTACCCATAAAGGCGTTCAATTTTGCTAATACATATAAAAGCTTTACAACCATGCAAAGATATCAATTTAAAAAAAATCTTGAGGGTGCACTGGTTTCCAAATTTGCCAGTCTCTTTCTCTTTAAAGCAATATTAGCACATTTTTTGAAGAGCGCCCCCAAGCTATGTTGGTAATTGTCTAGAAAACTACACCTGCGAACGAGAATGCTCAAAAATGCGTATTTATCATAAAATGAGGGATTTTTGTAATTAGAATTGGGATCCTAGATTGTACTTAACGGCAAAGCTGGAAATGCTAAGTTTATGTCCGTCCATGATGAAATAGTGCCACCTCAAGTAAATGACCTCTAACTTGACTTGCCTGAACCAATAAAACAACTAATAGATGAGCGTAGATGGCGCTATTTCCCGGCTATTTCATATTGGAAGGCCGTTTCCAGCAGCCGTTGAATTATTATCGGGATCCCGATATTAATTATTCTAGTTGCAAAATTCCTTCGTTTGCGACACATAGACATAATAGAGCTTAACCATTCACAGGTATAGTTTACTAGCCAGTTACCAATGCAACCGTGTAAAAATCTCAATTTTTTTGAAAAATTGGGGCGCTCTTCAAAAAAAAATGTGCTAATATTGCTTTAAGGAAGGGTTGGGGTTCCACCTTTCAAAATTTGAATCTTCTAGCCAAAATGAAATAAAAACATTTTAGAAAAGTACATGTATTTATAGGTCCTTCCCTTCTCATTTTATGACCAATATAAGTACGTGAGTCGCATACAATCCGAACATTTTGCACATATTTCCCTGTACATAATTATATCACCCTGTGATTTTTAAACAAGTGCAGTTTTCATTATGCATCAAACCTACTAAAAATATTAAGTTCGGCCATATTTCTTATGTGTTTCTTTGTCTTCCCTCAGTGTGTTACGATATGAAATCGTAACACTCAAACAATAAAAGGTCATTTAGATTACCAGGTGAAATAAATAATACAATTTTAATTTAGGCAGTCGATATAAATTATTACTTTATAACAATAAGCTTTGTTCGCTTATTCTTTCTACTGGGGTCGGCGGACCCGGCGCAAGCAAGCTCTGAAAAAATGTCTATGGCAAGCTTAAAGGTTCATAACATATTGTGGTCATAATCCGTTGATTTCAATAGCAATGCGTTGCTTAGCCAATCAATCACAAAGGTAAATAAAGCAACGCGTTGCTAAGCCAACCAACCAGAAAAGTGGAAAAGCAACGCGTTGCTTTCAGTCATCTGCTTAACAACCTTTGCTTCGAGTTCTTCTAAAATAAAAGCAACGCGTTCTTAATGAAAGCAACGCGTTGCTTAACCAACCAATCAGAAAAGTGAAAAGGCAACGCGTTGCTAATGAAAACAGCGATTTTTTTTAGTTTGCCCTAAAGCAACGCGTTAACGGGTAGCTTTTTTCACTTTTTGATTGGTAAGCTAAGCTTTGCGTTGTTTTCTGGAAGCAACCCGTTGCTAAGAACGCAACGCGTTGTGACCAATACGTCATGACCTTTTTAGCTTGCCATAGCAATGGAGCTTCTTCGTAGACAGACTTTCCTGCCCACTAGCCCACCGGGGTTTAGTGAGAAAAAACGGGGAACAATATATTAATCTATAAATGTTTAAGTTAAAAGTTTCTATCGCATTCCGAGTGGATTGGAACATAACGAGTATTGTTCATATACAAATCCTTTTTTATATTGGAATAAGCCCTTTTTAAGCCTTGCATATATATCCCTAATGTCCTAGAGAAAAATGTGACAAATAGGGGTAGCGCTATGCTATTTTTCTTGTTAGATCTAGGGGCAATTTCCCACTAACCCCCGGCCAGGAGTCCGTTTCCGTGATTTTTTTTTCAAAAGGGCATTTAAATGCAGTTAAGGGTCGTTAGGGATATAGTGCAGTAAACCAATTTTAGTGAGTTTTGCAACTCCCCCCCCCCCCCCCCCCCCCCCCCCACAACTCCAAGTCGTTTTTATCGATTGTGAGCACAGTTTGGTTGCTGAAGTAGAATTAACTGTTTTAAACATTAAAGCAAATTTTAGCGTTAAATTCTGCTATTTCTTACAAACAGTTGACCGGCCACTTATTCGAACGTTACTTCTTCCTTGCGTACGTAAGCTTTTGAAGCTTTCTTCCCAATGTTTACAAGGAGAGTTTATAACGCCTGCAATATCAGCAGAAGGGCCCAAGATTGAACCCTGTCAATATATCCGTTAAATCTCTTGATGTAGACTACTTATGGAATAAAAAGTGTCATACACCTGCACTGAAACTGAGGTGTCAGAAATACTGACATGTTGGAGAGCAATGTTTTTAACATTTGTTAAGTTAATTTTTAGACGATCTGTATATCATTAATCTTGAGATGTTAATGAAAGAATGTGCCTAAGTATTTCCAGTTGTTTTTATGACTAATGTTTAGGACAAAAGGAAATCAATTAATCGCACGAGGTTTAATAACTACACATGCATAAAACACTATACCTGGTGGCAACATTAAGACATGTTTTAACCAAGACCCTGAACATGCAGCTGCACAACCCTGGAGAAAACCGCACCAGATCCCACCAGAATCAAGAATCATTATGAAAGGTTACCCATCACGTATAATCACGGATTAATAAACGATCTAGCAACCTTATTGCGGTTGCACTCGGTGATGTTTCTATTTTCCTTTTGCATACATTGTGTTAGTCAATACAATGTTTGTATACTTGATGTGATGTACACTGATTGTTAGTTGATGATACCTCTCTTAATCTTTAAAAGACAATAAAAAAAATATGAAATAAAAAGGCTTCATAATGGTTTCGAATCACATACCTACCAATCTCTAGTTTCATTGGAATCCTGATGAAGCAGGAAATCCACAGCCTTCAAAATAAAGTGCTTAAACAAAACTTCTTACACAAATCGTGCTCGGTCGTTATGGACCCACTTAAAGGTCCATGGCTCGATCGCTAAAGGCCTCGTCCCCAGAAGCCCCAGAAGTTGACCCAGAAGTGGTCAACAAATTGGTATCAGAAGAAAGCTACTATTTTTCTCATTTACCCTGTGAAATCTTAGAGCCAAAGGATGTTTGGTTTCGAAGTTATGAGCCAAAATGTGACCCATTTTGGTCGACCAATATTAATTTTACAAAGTACTCTATGGCACTTTCAAAATCACGTTTGTAGCTCTCGCATTAAAACGGATTGAAATATCGGCGCGAAACTTTACAGACGGGGTTTTGGGGTAAAGGCCAATCGATTAAGAAGAAAACTTCATATACTTAAATCGGGCCATCCCCCTTTAAGTTACTACAAAATAATTGCTTAAACGACGGAATAAACACCAATATGACTTAAGTTTATTTCATATGTCTTTTTACTCGTTTTAAGATGTTCACCCCAACTTCCCTCATTATTTAAGTCCTGCCCTTCTCCTAGAGGGATTTCACCTGGATGGCGAGCCAATATCCTGTTTAACGTCTCCCCCGTGTTGATGCATAAGACTGTTTGTTGTTCCTGCTGCGTAATTTCACTTCTCTACCTAGCATGCTGTTGAAGCTAGACTATAGGGATGTCTGCTTATGAACTTATTCAAAATTGTCATTGTACTTTGTAGAACTAGCCCGCGCGTTCAGTGGCATAATAGGCCAAAAATGCAAAGGGGGTATAGCTTAAAAACTCGACTCGCCATTTTCGATTCGCAAAATTTGTGGTAAAATCGCAATTTTTGCCATTTCTAACACAAGCACGCTGCTCTCTTGGTCCTTCCAACTTTCCTTTCTCTAGCTTGTCCCGCACTGCAAATATTAATAATATGTCAAGAAAATGGTCTTATTTTACATATTAAAATTAGTCAAGCACGCTGATTTTCTGATCATTCAATGAAATCAACCTGAAAATGTGATGTTTAATTAACATTTTGTAGCATTTGCAGTTAATTTTTTATCATCACAGATATTTTCATTTTAAAATTGCATGACAAATTAATGAATGACAAAATTGTCGTTAATATATACTCCCCGCCTAAAAAATCCGAACGATATAAATTACTGTATTAAAAAGGTATGTAGGTATGTAGGTGAATTATAATAATAAATGCCAGGAGCGTTGTTCGCGTAATGTGTTTGCTTATTGACCTGTGTCCGTAATGCATTGATAACGAAGCATGATGTGGAAGTTTGAGAGATTTATCCAGCTGGCTTGGCGCGTTCATTTGAAAGCAAGTTTGAGCACGTTGATGGCCATTTCGTTCGGATTTTTTAGGCGGGGAGTATATGTCATTTCTTGTGCATTAGAAATTAATGTTGAGTGTATGACAAATTAAATGACAAATTATGAATTTAGTTTCATATTAGATTAGTAATGTCAATCAAAATGACATGAAGTATTATTTGTCAGTTTGTCATGTAATTTGTCAGACACTAAAAATAACGACACTTTTGTCATCCTTTAATTTGTCATGCAATTTAAAAAGTGAAACTTTATATGTCATGAAAATATCTGTGATGATAAAAATTAATTTGAAAAGCTGATAATTGTTAATTTAACATTATGAAAACATTTTTAGCTTCATTTTCTTGAATGATCAAAAAATTCAATTGCGTGACAATTTGTTTAATTTGTCAAATAAGACCCTTTTCGTGATAATTTTTATCAGTACTGTGTCATGAAATATAGTGTCCCTGTGACTTAGTGTCCTACATACTAGTATTGTGTTCTCCACGGTTTATTTTCTTTTTATAAATTGCACATCTAAGGTCATGTGCCCACGATATATAACAGTTCCATATATGCAAATTACAGTGGTGTGTGATACATAATAATTATATGAAGTGGCTTCGTAATTAGACACGCAGTAGATGAATTTTGTAGTATTAAGCATCACTTCTGAATTTTGATAACACTTTAAATAAATTCTGTGTGAAGGTATAATTATTATTGCACAGGTTTTGGATATATTTATGTCTTAATGCATCATATAAAGGGCGCTCTAGTAAGAAGTGGGTCTCATGTTCAATTTTATTTATGTTGCAGAATGTGCATACAAGATTTTGAATTACCAGTCTCAATAGCAAGGTTTGTGGTTTCTATTCTTCTACAAGCGGACATTGTGTTTTCATGCACTATAACCTATAGCCCTCGTCCCACAAGGTCCACGGTTTTCTTCGGTATATGTTAAAGGTCCATGGCCGCCGATCGCAATACCTCGGCCCCAGTGCCCCCAATTTTACCGGAAGTGGCAACATTTTGTGTATCAGAAGAAAGCTACTATTGTTTTCATTTACACCCGGTGAAATCTTAAGGCTAAATGATGTTTGGTTTGGTATTTATAATCGAAAAATGGCCATTTTGTTCGACCAATATTAATATTTTACACAGTACTCTATGGGCTTAATAAAATCATGTTTTTAACTCTCACTAAAAATGGATTGAAATAATCGGCGCGAAACTGTACAGATGGGTTTTGAGGTGAAAGGCCCTCGTTTTTCAAGTCAAATATGAAAACTTTATATCTAAATCGGGCCATCCTCCTTGAAAAACCCTCTTATGACGGGTCCATTTTTGAGCCATATCAGAAAACAAATACCTAGATTTGAATTCGGCTGTTGTCAGTTAGACGCTAACAAGGCATTGAGTTTCCATAGACAGGTACTTTGGTTACTATCCTGTCTAAACTTGTCCTTACACGCGTGGTAAAGTTAGGTGACTTGATTAGCGGAAAACAGGACAATGCACGCGTTAGGTGGGCTGAAGGCCTTTTAAATATCGTCCACAATAAAATCAGTTTACTCGACAGTAATTACCGTGGCCCTGAAGGGTCATGACTACTTGACGGAGATGCCCACATAGAATACATAACGAGATAATTGCACAATAATTTTCAGATAAGTGATTTTGCCACCATAATTGACCCAAATTTTCAGATGACGTGATACTTGCTCACTAACGAGATATTTTTCAGATGAGACGAGATACTTGGCGACATAATTATTGACCACATAATTGTGAGATCGAGATATTTGACCACATAATTGACCACTAAAATAATCTTGAAACAAAGGGTAACTTTGGCGAAACGTATGCTGTATGACTCTAATAATTAGTTTACTATAAATTAGAAACAATCAGCTTTCATTGATACCTTAATGGCATTTTTCCAGTATGCCTCTTTGAACACCATTGTTTTTAAAATGGCATATATTAAAACTCACTTGTGACATCAAAGCTTTTGTTTGGTATGGAATGCTTTTTTTGTTGCTAATCTGACAAACAGGTGGAAAGATTATGGTCAGATTAACTTTTATAATTGTTAAATAAGAATTTACTTCAGGAATTAGGCCTTTTCAATGGTAAAATGCATTCACACTTCAAACATTTAAGTAGCAACATGGTGCAGCTAACAACTAAGCAAAGAGTGTTCGCTGTGACACAATTTCATAAAAAGGAGATCCTACATGTTACTCAAGATGCTTTTAGGGAAGCCTTTCCCGACAGGGATCCGCCATCTAACCGACTATCTGGCAAATGTGAAGAAATATCGAGAACATGGCACAAGCCTTATTCGGGAACAAATGTCACTCGGATTTACGTTGATTACAAGAGCATCCAAGGGAAACCACTGCAAACAGAAATGGACTTGGACTCACCCGTTCATCCTTCACCCGGATAACAAAAATGACTTGAACTTCCATCCATAAAAAATGCGGTAGACGTTTCATATAGAAGTCCCGTGGATGCAAATGAGGTATTGCCATTCATTCCGCCAGGCACTACTGCACAATGTCAAACAACACATGACGGAATCAATTGTAATACCTCATTTGCATCCATGGGACTTCTATATAAAACGTCTACCAAAAATGCGCATTCGCCATCAACTTCAGAAGAAGGCAAACTTTTGACGAGTGGCTATTGGATCGATATCAGAGAGACGCGAGATTTCATCAGGAGCATTTCACGATTGACAACGGAGCAGGTTTTTTTAATGAATGGTGAGGTTAACAACCACAACATCATTGAGTATGCACCAACTGGTTCCAACTTTGATACAAACATGAGTCGAGAGAAACTTCTTACAGTCTGCATACTTCTGTGTCACAAATGAGTTTTGGTATGCCATTTTCATAAAAAATGGTGTTCAATGATGCACGACTTGAGAAAGGTGTCATTTGAAAGCTTACTGTTTGCACTTTATAGTAAAATAATTATTGAAGTCATACAGCACACAGTTTCGCCAAATTAACCTTTTTTTCTGGGACGACCTGTATTATGTTGTGTCTGACAACTCAATGACGATTCATGAAGATTGTAAGCTAGAATATCAAACGCCTTGCTTAGATATAAATATATACCAACCGTGTTAATTTTGTATCAGTTTTTCAGAGTTTGGCAATAGAGTTCATTAATTGCCCTAAAGCCATAGCGATGGGGAGTTAGGGTGATATTCATGTTACAAAAATCCAGGATGCGAGCATAAACAAGTTTGTTAAGAATCGTGGATGTTACCATAACATACTTGACACGCCAAATTGGAACAGAGTCAAATATTCATAAAACAATAATTGAGTGTTGTGTTTAACAAAAATAATCGATCAAATGCTTATCACGCCTTTATTAGTAACATTAAATATTTATATTAAAGTTTATACTAATGTTTCAGACGCAATATTGATCTTTAAATATTTTGTTGGAGAACATTTGGCGTGCATGAATACCAACTCGGACGGTTTTGTTTAGGTTGTAAATAATATTGTAAAAAATGGAGCACCGGGTTATTGGTGTATATACTGTGTTTATACATTTATAATTATGCAAACAATTTTAGAGATTGATTTTTAACGGTTTGGAGTTAGACGCGAGCTGTTGCAAATCTACATATATTTCCCAATACAATACATGGTTAAAATTCCGTTCGTTTGGTGTTTTAACTTATTTGCATGTTAAAGATGAAGATGTTTAGTTTTATAACTATTGAACTACAGCCCGCAGATATGGCAAATTTTTGTTAATCTTTGAAACGTTATGAACATGTTGGTGTACTTTTTACACATTTTGACCAGGCTATTGATTAAAATCAAGATCGCACTTTTCTCACGGACCCAAATGAACCATGAAAACATGTAGTCCATCGGAGGGCAATATCTGTACATGCGTATCACAGTCAGTAGGGTGTTAACCTCATATTGTCCCATGTGCCATTTCCCTAGTTAGCATCTCTTAAGATCAGTTTACTTTTTAGGATTGCATGGCATTTGTCGAATAGAAATAAATAATAAAACTAATAAATAGCACTCGAAGTTACAGCCATCTTCGTCATATGAAAAATAAATATTTAGACACACGGGGTTTGTATTTGATCACTCAAACAGTAGCAATGGCCCTCATACTTGTCAGATCAAGGACTCGAATACCTCAGGGAAATTGCGGCGTATTTGGAGCCTTATTTACAGTGTACTTTAGCTTGAGTCCTACATGGCTTTGTTTATACATGCCATATGAGTGTTAACCTGTCCCAATATGCAAACTGACAAAATCAATTGAATATGGTGTTAGATGATAGCACTTGGAAAGATTATTTCAACATCCTTTGAAATC
>JAMKCH010016028.1:0-24759 GCA_023653785.1 Ophioderma brevispina
TTCAATTTGTACAAGATAAAAAAAAGTAAAAGGTTGGCAACATTGGTAAAAAGTGAAGCAAATTGTTCATCTAGATAAGACAAACGAAAAAGGAAAACAGTTTCATCACTCTGTTAGTATCTGCTATGGGACCAAATAAGTCAGAAGCCAATGTAAATCCAGTGCACATTGAGTGACCATGGTGACTAATAATCGTGCCTTCCTTCTACCATACCGCGGATAAAAATATGTGATATAGTCAAAATTATTCTTTATGTTTTTGCCAATATGCATAATTTGAGACATTTCTTACCAAAAAGGGAGCAACTTTATGTTGATTATGCCAGGCCTGCCTGCACAACCAGAAGTTTGACTGTGTGGCTATATGTAGCATTTTGACTCCATTACTCCAAACCATAGGTTGCAAATGGGCAATTTTAAATAGCTGGAAGCCTTATAACCTGACGGCATTAATGTAGTATGGTTTTAAACAAGATTTGCTCTTCTGTAACCTTGCAACCCCCAAACCGTCAAGCTAATAATGGAACAAATTGGTCATCAAATTCACAATTTTTTTCACTATATAAAACTGTGTATGTAGCAATAATGGAATCAGCTTTCATGCGTCAACTACATGGTGTATTTAAGGTACGCCGGAGGGGCGTGCGCACTGCGCACCCAGGTAAGGAGTAAAAAAATAAAATTAAACAACAATGCAAGTGAAATTTGCAAATCCACTGGATTTATATTGAAAGTTAGTATCAACTGTTTTAGTACACCCACAAGGGGAGTTCCCATATATGACCCATCTGACACACTGCTTCCTGACACACTTTTTGGAAAGATTAAAGGTCATGGACATGGTGAGTAGACATTTCCCTAATTCTTACCATTTTCGTACTCAACAGTATCCTGATCATATCGCACACACAGATTTTTAAAAGTGAGCATCGAGAAAGTGTTAAATTCAAGGATAAATTATACCCAAACTGGCAGGCCTTCTCCGTTCGCGAAACGCGTATCAAAGATGCTGGAGTGATTTGACCCCGTTTAATGACGTCAGAGTAACAAGTTGTAAACAAAGCTTACAAGTGGGCTAACCGCACCGCACACTCCTAGATATCTCTCCGGTCGGTTTCTTTCTTTCTGGGAACTGGAATAAAAGCGATTCGTTTGATGCTATGTCGGGACGGTCACCGGCTGGTGGCAGGCGTCGAACAATAAAGCACATTATAATCGTAATTTAAAGCATCAAATCAATATAAATTATGCATCATGATCAACACGTACGAGCATATGAACGAGAAGTCAAACTGTGTACGTATGAAGAAACGGGCCACGCGCAAGTCCGTTCCACGATGACGATCATGCCGCGTTACACGTATCGCGTATTTGTTACTCGGAGTCACTTCTGGGTCACGCTTTGCCAGCGCGATATCACTTTCATTTTGGAATTCCTTTGAAAGCTTGTCCAAAACACATGATATTATGCCCAATTTTCATCAAAGATACGGTTTCTCAATTACTGCATTCATGCAGATTTACATTGATACCAATACATAATATGAATGAAACCCATTTTTTGGTGGGATTATAAGGATGTTAAAAGAATGTCCATGGACCTAAAGGTGCAACGAGAGATTTCACATATCAGGTGTCCCTAAACAATCAAAAGTACTGATTTGCCCTGTGTAAAGCTTTCCATAAAAACAATCCCCATCTGAAAATATTATGCTGAAAAATGTTCTTTGGTACAAAAAATTCTGAAATTTCTAATTTTGTATAGGAGCAAATGCGAAATTAAGCATTTTTATATTGAATATAAATTACCTTTTTCTCTTTTAAGAACATTTCTGTTAGACAAATACAAGGTAAGAATCTATTGAGCATTATTCTCTATGAAATGGCGCGATCACACAATATTTGGGTAGCTTCACAATCTCTCGTTGACCTTTAACGGAATAAACATGTGCTTTATTCCGTGAAGAGTTTCCAAATCAATAAGGGTGTCAGAAAAAAGGTGTCAGATGGGCCAGGTTATACGGAAACTCCTCATTGATGATCAGGGGTTGTATGAGCAGAGCCCAGGAATGCACCATCATCATGCAAAGTTGAATCCAGATCATTCAGTTACGGAAACTACTCCACCTCGCCAAGTTTCATGACCCCACATAACCTTGAATGACATTCAAAATTGACAGTGATTTGACCTTGAGTATTTACCTTGGATTACCCTAGATGACCGGAAATTACCATTGAAAAAATATTGGTAGCAAAATGTTATTACACCCACTAGGTTTCATTACCATACACCACGTTCGTGATTTGACCTTAGATGCCCCCTCATGACCTTGAATGACCCGCCAAAAATGTTTCGAATTGGATGTTGACCACACCCCCAATTGCATCATCCGAACCACAGTTTATGATTTGACCTTGGATGAACCTCGCAGACCTTGAAATGACTTTAAAAATAGCACAAGGTTGACCACAAACCAACAAAGTTTCAACATCATTCTAACCCCGATTGTCAAATTAGCTCATTTGCATCAAGATGCCCTTTATTGGCCCACATGGCCCCTTTGACCCAATGTTATTAACAAAACATGACCTCGTCAAATACCCACATATGAACCTTGGGCAGTGGTTCTTCTGATCAAAGTTTGGCTGCAATTGCCCACGTTTGGTCAGGAGATAATTCCAATTGGGTAACCGTATGACGAATGCTCTTTTAATCCACCCACATAAACCTTTGACCTCAAGCTGTGTACACCTCATAGGGCCTTGGGACTGTATTTTATACTGGCCAAATTTGTGATTGTAGCATTGATTTGCGGCGGGAAACAAATGGATAGAGTTTCAAAGACCCACGCAACTTCTCACCAAAATTGGATTACACCACACTTGAATCTTAGGCCAGTGGTGCTTCTGATCATGTTTGGCTGCAACGGCCAAGCGTTTGGACAAGGAATACAGAAACCAGTCAACTAAGCACAATGATAGAATGCCCTTTAATCTACCTACATACCTTTGACCCCCCAAGCTGCAATTGTACTCCTCATATCCACCTGTGCGGGAGTGCTTATAAACTGACCAATTTGGTGAATCGTAAACTTTTGATTTGTGGCGGAAAACCATCGTGATTTTAAAGACTGCCCCTTTTATCGGCCTTACAAACTCGTCAACCACACCGGAGTACACGCAATATGAAACTTGGACCAGTGGTTCTTCTGATCAGTTTGGCGCAATTGGCCCATATTTTTTTGGGTCCATTTGGAGCAATTCTGTAACTGTGGAACTGCTACAAACATTTTGGCATTGTGTAACATACTTTAAAAAGTCAAAAATCAATAGAGTCAATGGAATTGACCTTGTTTGTCATTTATCTCGATAAACATATACAAATAGCGTTCCCAACTACTTTTGAAACAATCCACTGGAAAGGTTACAATTTCAGAGTTCAGACCATTTTTTAAGGAAATCGGTGCAATAGTTAAGATTTAAAACCTTTGGATGGAAACTTTTGACCTTTTACAAATTTGTCCTTATACCTCCGTAACCATAACTTGTAAGTAATAATAATCTATTTATTTATAATTTATAAGAGTTTACAAGTAAAGCTAAGTATCAATAGTAACTCAGAAAGAAAAAATGGGCCATACAGCCCAAACAATGACGTGGGCATTTCTTTCCATAATGTAACAAAAATAAACAGGCAAACAATGTGTGCCGATACTGTACAAACAAAAACAACACAAAATTTGCATAGCAAACATGTAATCACAAAGCGAAAACTTAGTTTAAAAGAAAATGTTGCTAACCTTACACAACATTTGACTGAAATAAAGACTTAGCAGTTTTTCGAATATCCACAGAATACTTTCCCATAGTCCCGGAAAGGTAACAAAAACAAAGTTGACGAACATAATTAGTTTCTGCACGCCATTGCAGAAATCTAATTGCGATTTACAAGACTTCGGTGGAAAGAACTCTAGAACGAGTTGGACCCATTATCACCATACAGTCTGAAACAACTGCAGCTATGAAACTTACAAGTCCTCAACTTTCAACAAATGCAGTCAACCTACAAGATAAGTAAACCTGTCAGGTACAAACTGTAAGGGTAGTACAAAACTATAAAAATATCCTTTTTAATCCTGCACAAGACGAACACTTGGTTACCTTTTTACAGCAAGGCAAGCAATTTTTGAACCTGTATTAAGAATTTAAACCCCCATCCTGGATTCCGCCACACGTTCATGAGGGCACCGCCAGCTAAAGTTATTTTCATATGACCTTTTTAGAACAAATCCATTGAGAAGTGAGGCTCTGCTCTCCACGGTCAAAGAATTGCTCCAAATGACCCACGTACATAGGCGGATTGGGCAGCAGATATAATATAAAAAAAAAAGCAGTCAACGCAGGGCCGTACGCAGGGACCTGTTTTTTTGGAAAAGTGCACCTAACCCCCAAATGGGTTCTTTTGGGGATATTGAATATCTTTTTGCCAAACGATGACCTTCTTGTCATATTTCTTTCTTCTCTTAACTTTTGACCTTCATGAAAAAATCAGCAAAAAGTGGACCTTTCACCCTTTTCTAGAAAGGTGGTGGGGGGGGTGCGACCCCTTTTTATCCCCAATCTGTGTACACCTCATAAGGGCCTTCAGGGTCTGCTTATACGCCCAAATTTGGTGATCGTAGGATTTAATTTGTGGCGGGAAACCGAATAGATAATTTTTCAAGATGCCCCCTTTAAGCCACTATCAGAGCTCTGCTCGAAAGAATAAAAATATTTGAACTTTGGCGGAATAGCCTATTAATAAAGGATAAGTCTATAGAATTCTTATAAGTTATTTTTTTCACTGAAATATTTAGAGAGCAGGAGAACAGCAGTGTTGGAAGATATGAATCTCCATCAATTACGTGTTGTAGTAAGCGTCAGTACGGACAGTAATGTCCTAAAATGGTCTGTTTTGTCCTTTGGGTTGGTTTGGTATGATCACTTGTAGGTCTTGTTTTAGATAATTTTATTTGTTACAGGATTTCAAAATATGATTTTTAATTCATTTTCTCTGATTTAGTAAATCACTTATAGTGCCTTACTCGGCCCACATGACATCTCACACCAATCGAGTACACCTTATTATTACCTTTTTCCAGTGGTTCTTCTGATCAAGTTTCGCTGCAATAGCCCCAGCCGTTAGAGCGGTCCGTACATGGATAACGGCGCCCGGATCAGCTTTACCATTTGATAAACCCGACACACCACAAGCCATTATCGGTGTTGTGGATTTCGCAAGAAGATGAGCCCGAGCGTTTGGGACCAGGAGATACCAAAAAACATTCAATCTAACCAAATGGACACCACACAGGCCTGACACACCCACCCAAGAATCTGTTTGTCACAATTATAACCCACCCCCACCATATACACCCCGTTTGATGTATCTGGGGAGAGATGGTCAATTTCTTCCATTTAGATTAAAAAATGAACCCAATCAGAGTCCCCCTGTTTCATTTGCTTTGCAAATAATGAAAATGTGCACAATTGTCTTTAGTGGCCAGTTGGAGAATCAGGGAAACCCTGGTGCCCATTCAAACTGATGGATGGAGAAAACAAGTATAACGTTACAGAGTTATTCAAAATGAAATGTTAAAATAACTAGCAAGAGCAAGATTTACATAGCCTGCACTCGAGAAGACCTCATACCCACCACCCAAGTAAAAAAAAAGAACCCACCCACCCCCAAAGTAAAAAAGAGACCTCACAACCCACATCCAAATCGTTGAGCTTCGATTGTGTAATTTTACATCCAGTTTTTTAATTATTGCTCATTTTGGGACTCGAAATGCGTCGTTCTGACTACTGCTGATATATTTTGGATTTATTCTGATTCATTTTGATATCCTGTGTTAGATTATTTGGATAGCAGCCCCCGTACTACAATACCCCTAATTGTGGTGTTGGCTTATAGTGAATTTTCAAAATTATCATTTGCCTTCCCACTGCGGCTGTGGAAAGCCAACAATGCTCAGACAAGACCTAGCAGATTTTCAGTGAAGCAGCCAGATGGTGTACCCGTCTTCTGGCCTGGATCGATAGAAGAAGAATCACGGATCACGCCACTGTACAAACCATGGAAACGTTACAACGGCAAACAATTCCACCTACCAAAAATATGACATATTAAACAAAAATGATTAATTAAGTGTTCACTTAATAGGTAGATTGGACATTTTAAGAACCCATATTAACAACTTTTTCATTCCACCTACCTGAAATATTTTGTGGACAACGAGGCTCCGTGTAAATGTGTGTTCTTTTTTCTGAAATTTAAAAAAAATGTTTTGGTCCCCTACATCATTTAAGGTGTCTTTGTTAGAATTCTAATTTTCTTGCTAAATTGTTTATTGTCGTATGACCAGCATATTGGTATAATTTCGTCCAAAATTCCTTCGGAAAAGTGGGAAGACTAGGTGTAGAAGTGCCAAAAATATTTTTTGACTCTCAGATAGTGTTTTGGCTTCAATTATGCATGCTCAGTATTTGGGTGGCCATTTTTTGACATACCTCCCCTCTAGCAAGAATTCCCCCACATTTCCCGGAGGTTGGACCCAAAATCTTGCTCATCATCCTGAATTACAAAAAAAAAAACACCTTCACACTTTTCCTTCGCAAACTTTTTTAGTCTTGTAAAAGAGCATCACATTTTGTGCCTCTTCCTCTCGCTACAGACCACCAGGTCCTGGGTGTCGAGGGTGAAGCGAGGCACTATAGACCAAATCGTAATACAAGGCGCTATAGTATTCAGCGCTTAGGTTGCTTGTTCCGATTTATGTGTATTTTGTTCTCTGCTTGATTTGATAGCCTGGCACTTGCAGATAAACCTCCATCAAGTACCGTGGAGGAAACAATGGTAGACGCATAATGCATGTTGCAAAGCCCTATTCAATATTGTGCTACTATGGATGGTTAACCCTAAAAACGGCGGTTTTTGTTGTTTATATCTTGGGAATGAAATTGGATTGAGGGCTCAAATTTCAGGACGACAAGGAGAAAATACGGCTTTCATCTATATCAAAATCGATCTCTGTCCGGGTAAATCAGGGTGTCCCAAAGACGATCGGAACACGCACCTTAATGAAACAAGCTTATAAACTTTCCAGAATGGGACTTAAATTTGGAAAAAACGCTACTATAATATGCGAGTTCAAGCTCTGCCATGGCCATTGAATTTGTGTCCCTGGGAAGCTGTTAGGGGAAGTTATCCTGTGCCTATATATTGAAATAATGACTGCCCTAATAACAAGTTTTGGGTTAAATATTATGTAATAACAGGTCTAACTCAAGGGTCATTAGCTTTTGGTGGGTTTGCAAGTTAATTTTTAACAAAAATTGACGTCATTCAACCCGATGATAAAAATCACTTTTTAGGGTGATTTGGTTGGCGGGTTTGCTTATGACCCGTCAACATTTGATTAAATTTCATTCAACATTTCCTTCACGAAAGTGTTTTTCTTAGTGTGAAAACCCCAATTTATTCACATTTATATTGGGCGGGTTCTATTGTTATAATTTATTTTGGTGACCGTGCTCATATTCAAATGTTACTAAATGGTCACGGTATCAAAAACTTTAGTGTGACAACTATTTTCTACTCACAGCTCTAGTGGTCACTGATTACCATGGCAACCATTAAAATATGCTATTTTCTTGACTTTATGTATTTATTATTACAAACAAACACCAAAATACGTTGAGCCATTGCGGCCATCAAGGATCACGAAATAATTTAAACGTCCCCGTAACTCTTCGTCTTCCACATCTACGGGCTCGTTTCCATGACAACAGTAATTGCTCTGATACCCTGTACTCGATTCAGATATGTTTACTAAAATGTCACACATGTGCAATTCCATGATTGGTGAAATACTTCAAAAAGGGGCTGTCCTATACTATTTTTTCTACTTTAGTATTTCACAGCTCGAGTGGTTACTGGTTACATGGCAACCATTAAATTATGCGATTGGTCCTTACTTTACCGGACGTTATGTGGACTGGTTTATTACATGAACTTAAAATAACTTTGAGCCATTCTGTCCTATCAAGGGGCACCAAAATAGTTGAACTCGGTCCCCGGAACTCTTCAAATGCACAAATCATATTTTTAGCATTTTTGGGAAAAATTGCATAATTTAATTAGCTATTACTAAAAAGTAACAAAGTTGGGTTTATCATTCAAACGTTCCAAAAACTGACCACATTGTTATCTTCTACCAGAAACAAAGTAGCTCATTCATCATGTAGGGTTATGGAGATAATCCATATTTAAAAAAGCCAGAAAATACAAAATTTGCTAAATTTTGACCCAAAATGCCATTTTTACCTTAATAAGCTATAACTACCCAAGGAAACCAATATAGTTTTAAAATCCCACAATCTTATACAACCTTTTGTAATTTACTCAGGATAACAATTTTAGGAATCGTTTTGTTTAGTTTTGAAGTGTGCTCGAAAGTGTTACCCCTACCCCTAAAAAAATTTGCTCAAATTTGAACCATATTGGACATACAGTTAATAATAAAAAGCATTATATCAAATCTTTTGCCCTGATTTTCAGATTTTTTTTATGATCCAACCCAATGTCTCTAGACAGGTTTCTAACAAAAACATTACTTCAACTTTCTAGTAGGTGAATGCAGCTAGACCCCCCAAATCAGGGGTCCAGTCCCGAACTACTAAAGATGGTCACACTCTGGAACTGATCATATCTCGTCTTTAAGAAGATTAGTTGCTGGTGGACTCATTGCCTGGGCTAGGCTCCTGATCATCGTTTTGATTAATTTACACGATAAGCATCCAAAATCACCACTCCATGAGAACTATGTGCACCCATAAAATATAAGAAATTGACATGACTCTTTCTCAAATGACTGTCATCCCTGATTGGCAGTCCTTGACCTTCGGAGGGCCTCAGTTGATGATGGGTGCTTGGTAAAATTTGAGGAGTCTTTAATTAGTGTACTCGATTCCCTGCACCTCCTCACAAGCGTTTGTTCCCGCATATAACCACGATCATTGTTTAAATAAAGATACTTGATTGATGCCATACTTGGAACGTGAACGTTTAGAGAGAAAATGGGTAAAACCTAGAAATAGTGTCGATCTGATCTTACACTGTACAATCAGCAGTGACGGGTAAACTCAATTCACCATGCTAAGAGGTTTATTACGAGAACATTCGAAAATGCCAACACAAACCAGTTTTCTCACTCTGATAAGCTTCTGAACCCCAAAAACTAACACATTCCTAACTGTAATTCAGCTACTGAACAAAGCAGCTCATTTGCCAGTTTTTTCACGACAAGGCATACAAATCAGACGGGACCTTTATAATTATCCAGTCCAACCGCTGAATGATCCAAGCGGGACAATACTTTATGAGACCGTTCCAATACTGAGTTTAAAAAAAAAATCCAGTCACTGTTGAAGAGGTAACAAGGTGCTTATGTCACTCATCAAAATCATGTTCCTGAGACACCATTCAATTGGTGTTACTTAAGGAGGATGTTGCAACTCTGGCTGAGCCATTAACACTGATCATTAACAAGTCTATCCGCACGGTTGTTTTCCCCGCTAAGCTCCGGGAAGCGTCGGACACCCATTCTCAAAAAGCCTTCCCTAGACAAAGAGGTGTCCTGAGCTATCGCCCTGTGTCAAATATTAGCTGCGTTCATAAGTTCATGGAGAAAATAGTGAGTGCGGTGCCCAGATAAAGGATCATCTTGTCTCAATTGAGCTTAATGAGATTTCATCATCTTACAAAGAAGCGACCCACAGCAAGAACGGCCTCTGCGTTCCACGAATACGAGATCCTCAATGCAATTCACAACAGCATGCAGTTGTATTGTGCTGCAATCTTTCTGCAGCTTTTGATCCTGTTGATCATATCATTCTTTTTGGATAGGTTACTGATACTACTTTTCAAAATTCAGGTACTACTGCCTTACAGTGGATTCGGTCTTACCTGCAAAACCGCTCTTTCGTGTGGCCGCATTGGGGATGCAATTTCAAAACAATCAATCATCTCCCTCTCGGTCTTCCTCAGGGTTCTGTGTCGGGCCTCTCTTTTTTCATAATGTACACATACTTATCGCATAAATCATCCGGAAGCACAATATTGCTTTACCACTGTATGCTGATGATTGCAGCGCTATTTTGACCTTTGATCCTAAGATTGATGGTGATGCCAAACATGCTTCAAAATGACTCTCTCTTTGTATTGCTAAATCGTGATTTGGATTGCTCTGTAACAAACTCAAATTGAATGATGACAAGTCCTCGCAATTATAAACCTTGTGTCGTGTTTGGATCAGACCAATGTCGATGACTGAACATGTAAGGTCATCATTAAGTCTGTTCACTTCCACCTTCGCAATCTTTACCGGATCCGCCGTTTTAAAGTACACATTTAGAGTTGTCAATCATCCTCTGTTTCAACTGATTTTATCCGTCGCATTGACTATGCCATTCACTTGATGGAATGTCGGCCATATATCGGAGTAAACTTCAGATTTTGCATAATAGAGCAGCCAGGCTGGTGATCAGATGTGATAGAAGGACACCTCCACACCATTTCTTAAAGAGCTCCATTGGCTACCAATTAGTGAGCGCGTTGTTTTTAAGCTTATGCCTTCTTACTTACAATGGCATTTCCGTACCATTGCCATCTACTTGCCGAATACCTCGCTTTTGTATTTCCCTTGCATGCCGATTGCGTCGGCAGATGACAAACTCTCCTCACTGTTCCCGCACAAAAGACAGTGGGTGCAGGCTTTTTCAAGCAATGCGGGGCCCCTGCCTATGGAATTCCTTTGCCTATCTCTGTTCGCCACTCCAAGTCCATTGTTACTTTTCAAAAGCTCTAAAAATTTCATCTATGCCGAGAGTTGATCGGTGCTTAAATTAGTTTTTGTTCTTGCCTCACAGTATTTAAGTGTGCAGCTGTTTTCTTTTTATTTTATAGTTTGATGTTAGTACTTATCAATTGTTCTCTTACAATACCTGTTGTAATTACTATGTTTAGAGGCTAAATAGTAATTACTCTCTATTTGTAAAGCGCTTGACCTTGTTTTGAGAAGGCGTCCTCTATCAATTCCGTTTGTATTGTATTGTATTATTGTATTGTATTCTGAAAGTGATAAATCCTTGAACCGCCTTCTACTTGGCAGTTATCACCAGGCCGCCTTCGAGGCCGAGTTATGCCGGGTAGGATTTGCCACGCCTTACGGAGTTGACTGCGGCGTAGCGCCGATGGCTCCCGCTAGTCGCTGGTCCGTTAAATTCGTAAACTAATTCCTACTGGCAATTGCTTCGGGCCGTTCGCGCCTACCGAATTGCAGCATTGTAGGTGGAGAAGTTCATAGTTTTCGGACGTTTTCGGTGTCACTCGCCATTCCAGAATTCCGCCGTGTTTTCTCCAGAAAAATGAACGACCTGGCTTCAGTGCAGGTGCTCCACACTTTTCTTTACCGATATGTCGGGTGGGTTCGTCCGTGAGGGGGACCAACTTGGTGTCCGTAACAAGAGCTCTAAATTATTACCTCTCCCGTACCAAGGCCCTTCGTGGTAGGTAGGGCAGCTGTTTGTGATAAACACGACTCCCATACGGCTGCTTCCAAAAAACGCTGGCACGATGGTCTGTCAGGTTTATCAATTCAGGCCCAATTCGCGAAACGTAGGCGAACGTGCCACGCTCATTTCCACCAGAGCTGTGGCAAGTTATCTGCTGCCTTTCACCTCGGCCGCTCCGCCTAGAACAGATCATTAATACCGTTGGCTGGCGCTCAACGCCTTCATCCAACCCTACATTGAGATTATGAGTCCCGAGGCTGGCGTTTTCACTCGCGGTGTCCTCGACACTGAGAATGAAATTAAGTTCCAGTAGTCTACTTCCGGTACTGTTAACTCGGAAATCACTGATTTGGTGGACTGTCTTATTCAAAATTAAGTAACACCGGCCTTTAATATACTGAAATACATTGTAACCTTAATTAATTTAGACCAACAATGTAGCAGATATCTAGCAGGTTTTATGTCAGTTTAGAGAGTATAAAAGGTGGGTCTTGATATATTAGCAAAAATATGCATAAAAGAAATGGTCATTTCGGCTGCCATCTTGGAAAATGGCCGACGGGGCACATATTGCATGGCTTGTGATTGACCAACATTGTAACCATGCATGTACAATATTTTTTATGACTAGTATAGACATAAGTAAAGGCAAGTGTTGAAATATTAGCAAATATGATGCCTACTAAATTCATGTTTGGGCGCCATCTGGAAAATGGCCTACAGAACGGGGGGGTTGCAAGTGCGGATGCTCATGGATTCCTTCTGTTTGTATTCCTTTTTTTTCCTCTCTACATCTGCCAAATTCATTCTTTTTACTTTTTATCACTAAATGCACGAAGTTAGCTACGCGCCGCCTCGCTATGAGATATTTTTTGGTTTCACTTTGTGAAAATCACCGGAATCATTTTAATAATTATTGTCTCATTTTCCGTCCCAACTAGCAACTTTTTAGATATAATGTTTTTTTTACGAAAGTTACTTCAAATATAATGTTGTTATTGTTTATAACATTACATTTCATGTAAATGGAACTGACAACACTGATAATACTGAATCTATAACATTACAGATTTAAGAAACGATTTTTGGCAATTGGGTTAGTTTCAACCTCCTTGTACATTTTGCCTTGGATTAATAGACCATTAACAAGCATGTTTTGGTAAACAGTTAGAGGTCCCTGGTATCTTGAAATAGTTCCGGCCCTGACTGTTACACACTCGTCAATTGTATCTGTTATAGTTTATAAAATCCATGGGCATAAACGATTCGCAGGAATGGATGCGCAGGCAACAAAAAGTGACATTGGATTTTAACGGGGTCTTCTTAACTTACTTCCATTCCGTTTCATTAATGGTCATTTGGTCAGGGTGACCGTTAAGCCTACATACCCAAAATTAAGATAAGATCCCATAACTGAATATCGGGTGTTCAATTAACTTAATGTCCGTTTTTATTAATTATTTCAAAAAATAAGCACGTTCGAAATAAATCACGAAAAGAAATTTGTTGGGTGTGTCCTGACCTAAAGACGTTTTTTACATGCCAAAAGGCATGGGGGTTTAAACCTTCAATCTATTGAAATCTGGGTATTTTACCTCGTTTTGAAAATGAGCGACTAAATGTTTTTGGTACCATTAGTATTAACGTTGTGTGGAAGGTTCCTCCTTGACTGCTCTTTGAAGGGTAGTAAAATTTGTCGTCGGAGGATATAATTCAGATCATATTGTCCGCTACTGGTGTGAAATGAATAAATACCCAACGTTATTCAACATGATCAAATCCTAACCGTTGTTTGCAATACAGACAATGATATCCAAGGTGCCACTTGGCATTAACTTGAATGGACGCCATACCGGAGAGCTGATGATTCTTGTCGTAACCAATTTAATAAAACCGACTAGGACCCTCTATTCAAGTAGGTATTGCCACGAGCATTTATCATGTTATACTGCCCATTCATTAATGCACGCGCAAACACCTGAATCAAAGCAAGGTCTACATCAAATAATTGGTCGTATAAACATGCTTTTGAAGTAGTGCTTGGGCCACGGGTGATATTTGACATATGGGTAACCATATAGAGTGGCAAAACGAGAGTACTACCAACTT
Organism: Ophioderma brevispina; assembly: GCA_023653785.1. Taxonomy (NCBI): domain Eukaryota; kingdom Metazoa; phylum Echinodermata; class Ophiuroidea; order Amphilepidida; family Ophiodermatidae; genus Ophioderma; species Ophioderma brevispina. The sequence goes on from JAMKCH010016028.1 coordinate 13,726, forward strand.
GTTAAGACACTTCCAACTTAAATAATTTCTGCCTGATGAGCTTTTCCAAAGTAGTAGCTTTAAGCCTGCTAAGTTGCATAAACAAAATGCTGCTTTCAAGTTGCTCCATAACTGGTTTCTAAGCCATACCCTGTCTGTATAAGGATTTAGTTTGGTAAAAAATGTTTAACATGAGATTGTTTGATAATGGACAAGAAACCACCAGAAGTCAAAACATACAGTCTTAATTAAACCTAATTTGGCATAAATCCAAAATGGCCGCCATTTTCGTGAAATATTGAGAATAATTTGACTTCAACATTCAAGGTCTCATATGGATGAACTTTACACTACTCTAAAGTTTATAATTAGCACTTTGCTCAACATGTATGTTGCAAGACCTCCAAGGTGACAACTTAAATCCAGTAATTGATAAATAAAATGGCCTCCCAGCAATGAATTGCTCCATAACTAGTTTCGCTATATCCAGACTCGTTGAATAAATATTTTAGGTTCTAAAACTAGCTACAATGAGGTTTTTGTTAAACAATCAAATGAATTCATGGCCATCTTTAATAAACCTTATTTTCATATATCCTAATAACCCGCCATTGTTCAACCGACCTGCAGCACTTAGGTTGCTTTTAAATGGTGGTCAGTTTTCAATCATGGGCCAGTTTTAGTGTTCACTCTATTGCATTTGCAAATTCATATGTCTAATCCCCAAAAAAGGTAGGGTAAGGGGCGGACCTGTATACATAACAGGAACGGATTGCCCATCTCTCTTTCGAACGATTGGGGCCAGACTCCACCATATAATGTTGCTTTTGGGGCTCGCTACACCTCCCTAATGCCGAGTTCTGTTACCTTCCCCTACCTTGAATAATGCTGGTTACCCATTTCTACACTGAGGTGAGAGGAGACTTAAGGTGAAGTGCCTTACTCAGGGCACAACACGTTGGCCGCATGGGACTTCGAACCTACCACGACCGTTGGATTGCGGGACGAGCTCAATCCACTGGACCACACGTTCCAATCCCAAACGCCTTCAAACCACCCTGACACAAAATCACTAGATGGACCCTTTCCTTGTTTGGCTGGGAAATTGCTCCTAAAACGGACAACAATAATCTACTACCATCACGTTATATAGTTTTAAATCACTATTTTCACATCCAATAATATCTGATGATCCATCTCTTGCACTACATTATAGTGTGTTTTCAGTAGTTATTTCAATAGTTTATGCACATTTGCCCATGCAATTACCATTTTTGCCAGTCAGTCAGCAATAACTCGCTATCAATGCCTGTTATCTAGTAACAATACATCCTACCGCATGTAACATACTATTGACCAACTCACAAAGTCTCATTACAAGTATTTGCCACTCTAGTCCCGCTGAAGACTACGCCACCGTATAGGTGTTTGGTAGCTGCAATCATGAATGTTGTCTTTGGTACAGCTAGGAGCGAAGAAGACTGATGAAGTATCTCAAGAAGTGGATCTACCACAAGGGAGTGTTCTCTGCACCGCTCCTGTTCAACATCTATACAACGCACCAACCTAGGAGTGAAGGAACCCGTTCGTTTTATCTATGCAGACCATCTTGGAATTAGCGTACAAGAATTGCATACTTCACAATTGTTGAAGGAGGAAAAACCTCCAAAGCTTTGAATGACCTCTGAACTCCCAATTACTACGAGGAACAACTACCGTGCTCTCCGTCAATACACATGTGTGTACTTTCCATCTACGCAACCGTGGAGCAACCGTCAGGCTACAGTAAGCTGGTCTGGAAACCCCTGGATCACTGCGATAACCCTTTCTACCTAGGAGTTGGGACCGCACTCTTTCTTATAAGACCCACATCAAGAAGACGAAGAGTAAAGTATGCTCACGCAATAACATCAACGGAGAACGTATACATCCTAGCAGGAATTGCTCCAACAGTTAGTAGTGTAGCGAGCATGCAAGAGCGTAGCTGCCCCAGGATCTAATGTGAAGCAGCCAAATATCTAATGTGAAGCACACTATGTCCGGACAGAGACCTGCTGCCAACCGCCTTAAAGGGAGTTTAAGGGAGTAACATCTACTGGTATTGAACCTGGTGAGAATCTTCCACATGGAGCGGACTCCCCATGGGCTGAATGGCGATTCTCAACAGATTGAGAACCAGAATTGGCCGATCTAAGGTTTCTTTGCAGAAGTGAGGCTACCTGGAAGCAGATCAGGACACTACCTGTGTTGTGGAATAGCACCACAGACAATGGAACATCTCTTGGTCTGCCCATTGTTGGAGCAACAATGCCCTGTATGGGAAAGATCAACCCATGGCAATAAACTTGACTCAGCATTAAATGCCTCCTGCCGGCTTATCATAAGATGTCTTCGTCCAACACCAACGGAGAACGTATACATTTTAGCAGGAATTGTCCCATCAGACATCTGTGATAGTGTAGCGAGCATGCAAGAGCGTAGCTGTCAAGTATCTAATGTGAAGCACCCTATGAGAGCACGTGTGGTCCAGCGGAAAAGCGCAGGACTCGTGACCAGCAGGTCGTGAGTTCGAGCCCCGCCGTGGCCAACGTGTTTGTGTCCTTGGGCAAGATACGTAGTCTCGATTGCCTCGTCCACCCAAGCGACAATTGGGGAGCTGTTATGGGTGATATTACAATTTAAGTGCTGATAGGGTTGTGCGCTTAGCCAGCTGCCACCTAGGTGAAGCGAAATGAATGATTGTGACGATTTCCTGACGGCAGCGTAATAATAATTGGCAATCAGCGCATTGAGACTTCGTGTGTAATGCGCTATATAAGAATGGTTGTATTATTATATTATTATTATGTCCGGGCAGAGACCAGCTGCCAACCACCTTAATTCCGGAGAGAGTTTCTTAAGCAAAGTCAACCTCTGAATCAGTCGCTAAGTAGCTTAAGATAGTTGCATTGTGGAAAGAAGACTTGCTACCAACCAATTAACATCTATTGGTATTGAACGTGATGAGGCATCTTCCACCTGGATCTGACTCCTCAGGGACTGAATGGCGATGTTCAACAATTGAGAAACAGAAAGCACCGATCTAAGGTTTCCTTTGCAGAAATGGTGCTACCTGGTAGCATACAGGACACTCCGTGTGTGGAACCGAACCACAGACAATGGACATCTCTTGACAGAAGGGGTCAGAACAGTTGTTTTTCTCATATGGAGGAAGCTGGCCAAGTTGTTTACGTCCTGAATGGGTGATCTACTTTCACCCAGGTAAACTTTGAAGTTTTAAACGTGATTTGAGGAGCTTTTACCCAGAACATTGCCTTTGGCAGCAATGCGCTGACAAGTCACATCAATTAATGGTCATATATGCATGCCTTTGATGTACCTTGTCCTTGTTTGAGTTCCCCCCTTCATAACATATTGCACAGCTAATGTCATTGTTGAAGGCCCGGCTGAGGATCAGTTCAACCGATTCAAACTTGGGTGTCTTGGTGGTTCAAGAAAATGGGTGTGTCGGTCCCTCTACTGCGAGCTTTTAGAGCTGGCAACTTCCTGGAGCCAATTGCCAAATCTCTCTCTCTCTCTCTCTCAGTGTTTTCTTACTGGCTGATGACTGCTTTGCAAACCCAAAGAGTTCATGTTTGTTGTATGTAGCTAGGTCACCCATCAGAAAGAAAAAAAAAAAAAAAAAAACAAAATGAGAACAACTTGCAGTGCTAATTTGTTTAGAGCAAAGAAAACCAAAATTGCAATCTGGCCTGCTTCCTCCATTTGAGGACTGCTAACCCTTCATGCAGATGGGGAAACTATCGGATGCCGTAGAAGCCGCTCCAGACACTCAGCCCAATTAGTCATGGATGATTGTATACGTCCTGAGGGTAATTTGATCATTAGTGGATGAATGGCAAACCTGTTGCAGACGTTGTTTTAGATTTCTTACCCTGCAATAATTGGGCCCAAGATTGTGCCAAGTTGCCAGTCCTTGTGTATGTATGGCTAATGGGATGTCCTGTACAGATTTGTGCAAGGTATCGACATGTGAAACATGAAGGTGAGTTCATTTACATTGGACAGTTCTGATTATTATGGGGCGAGTAAGAGACAGACTAATTATTGGCAAACTACATAGGACTAATGATTGGCAAATAATATAATGAGACTTTGTGAATTGGTGCAATAGGTATGTATAATGCGTTGGTAAAATGAATGCTTGGCCAAAATTTTGCATACATCACTCGAATTGATGAAATAACTACTGAAATACATCGTAGTACAAGAAATGTAGCCTCAAATATTCTGTATGCAATTAGGTCTTTAAAACTATAGTATAATGAGACACATTGTATTCTGAGTGTAATACTTAACACTTAAAAAACACCGCCCATATTCAAAGTGGCCCTACAATTTCAAAAAGCAACCAAGTACAGAAATGCTATTTGGCAACATGGGCGACCAATTTGGATATGCAAATTAGATTTATTTAAAATGGATGGTATAATCATTTTGGTTGTTTTTAATCAACCTCGCATTTTAGCATTTAGTGGGAGTTTTTGTACCTAAAATATTTGCTTCTATTAGTCATATATGGCCGCGAAATAGTTAAGCTCAATTCCAATGGCAGCCAGTTTTTGTTTTATGCAAATTAGCATGCTTCAAGTTGTCCCTTGAAGTCTTGCATACACACATATTTATAATCATACATGTAAGTGCAATAGTTGTAAATTGTAAAACTTAAGTGTTTAGATTCCGTCCATGTTGATACCTTGACAAATGACTATTAAAGTCAAAATTATGCGTCACAATTTTTAAAATGGCGCCATTTTGGATTTCTACAAATTAGGTTTCATTAAAATGCAGGATTTGAGTTCCGGTGGTTGTCCATTGTCACACACCCTTGTGTTTAGCATATTTTTCACTAAAAGACTACAAGACAAGATATGGCCGGAAATATTATGCCGAATTTCAAAGGCAAGCATTTTCTTTTATCAATTAGCATGCTTAGGGTGTGTCACCTTCGCAGTCTTTTATAAATACTGTTTATATTCATTTAGTAAAGAAGTGGAATTGCAAACTTTAAAAGTGCTTGTTCATCCATGTGATACCTGAACATTGACTGTTAAAGACAAATTATTCCTCAAATTTATGAAAAATGGCGGCCATTTGGGATTATGCAGATTCGGTTTTAATTTAAAATGTATAGATTTGAGTTCTGGTTGTCCATTGTCAACACCCCTCATTTTTCATTTATTCCACCGAAAAGAATTTCCTTCTCAAAGACACTGGCGCCGAAAACTAGTTATTGAGCAATTTCAATGGCGGCCCTTTTGTTTTATGCAAATTAGCAGCTTAACTTCTACTTTGGATGTCGATCATGCAAAATTATTTAAAGATGATGTTTCTGAGTAAGTTGATACCACCCTCGCTTTGCCACTCCTGATGGGTACCGACCAACCTATCTGGCCCCAGGACTAATATTCGCTTACGGTAAATATACTGACGCATTTGACACAAACAGTGCGTCAAAAAATGGTTTTTTGGGAAAAAACGCAAACCCGCCCATAAAATGTGCCTTAACATCTCAATCTCCAGATAGCAGGAGAAGCATAATGCTCTCTGCGATTGAGTTTCTCGATCAACTGACCCGGGATTTAAATTTCGTCGCCAATTTTTTCTGTGGCTAAGGGATCGTTCATAAACTATAAGAAACTTTGGTAACAGGCCGTTATTTATTCCCTGTTATATCGGTAAGTGGAGCCTATTTGTTGTAGAAATTTCTTAATTTTTTGTTGTCTCTGTTCACCCCATTGTTCACACTTAGCTTGTGGGTTTCAGACGGATACTACTGCCCACATCTTAAAGTTGTTGACCCGAGGGGCTACAACCAGAGATGGGGTACCATATCTAACTGGCACATAAAGATCAACATTAGTAACCAATTGGTCGTAACGCACGTGCTTCATATGGTTTTGTAAACCGGTATGAGTTTCATTGTTAATATATATCTACACCGGCACAAAAGTATCTCGGCATGTTTTTTCGATCTGTATTGTGCCAAAGTCGAACCATTTTGAAAGTTTTCGAATTAACATTGTTGTTTGCCTTGTCACTCTCTTTCAGTTAACACCTCGCTTGTAACAAGCGTGCAAAAATGGCTGACATAGAGTGCCCGAAAGACCCAACCTCCCAAACAAAAGTTGCAGTTTTTGTCTTTTTCCCATGTGCCACGTGTGGTACAACGCCATAATACGTGTGGTATTGATTACACAAGAGGTTTTTTCCACTGAAGGAGCGAGAAACCTACTTTGCAATATTGATTGTGGTCCTTGTGTTCGTGTCCATAACCTGCATGCCCATTGAAAATAAACGCAACTTTTGGTTTTTGGGTGTTTGTGTTTTTTAACCTTTTTTCTATTTAAAATAACCTCATTTCTGCACACTTTTTTCCACGCCAGGTATTAAAAAGAGAGACCTAGACAAACAACATGGTATATTTCGAACACGTTCAAATGGTATGATTTGGCACAATACTGATCGAAAAACATCCCAGATACTTTTTGTGCCTTGTATATATGTATTTAATGTTTATATGTCTCATTGTTAAGATTATGTGCCTTCCTCTTTTCAGTTGTATTTTAATCTTGTATATTGTAAATCTGCAGGGCTCCTTGGAACCATGCACTAGCATTGGAGGGGCTACCCTGCCTAAAGAAAGATTAAAATAAATAAAATAATAATGTCTGTCGGCCCTTTTGGCACCGCCACTGACCGGACATCACTTTTTGTTTGCATGCTCTGCGACATCAATGCTAAAACGTTCCTCTTCAAAGTGACACTAGGGTGAAAAAACTCCCCCAGATCGATTAATTTGTTTTAGGAACTACTAAAAGAGTCCCCTAATTCCTTACCCCGGTAGAGTTTGATGTAAAGTGCAAAAATTGGTAGGGGGGGTGATTGTTTCACCAGCTTTCAGTTTTGGAAATTCCAAATTTCCTTCCGACTCCCTTACACCGATTTCGATACTTGAAAAAGTCACAACCACGATACAAACATTTGACTTCATATTTGAACCGTTTTTAAAAAACCAATGTAATAGCATCAGATTATTTAACCCCATTACAAAATTACAAAACACACCATTTTGGTTACCCACAACTCTTGCGCGTTGCAGTACAAAGATGCATCGTTGACTCCACTGAAAACGAAGGTCCCACCCCCTCAGGCATTACTTTAACATCAATGTAAATCATCTTATTCAAAACTAATGGAATAACGACAGAATTTAGATTTTCATATTTCTGCCATAAAGAAATAAGGTATCAAAATTGGGAACAGAAAATTTAGTATTCTGGCCATCCGAGCCCTAGAATTTTAGCAGACTTAAACGGAATAAACTGCATGTTGAAGGATGTGGTGGCAGAATACTGAATTCATCCCTAAAATTGCAGCTAAAGTTTGTGGTATTTGTGTATCAAGACCCTTGAATGTCCGAAATCTTGCGAATCGGCCAACAAAGCTATATTGTGCAAAGTCAAGGCCTCAGGTCGGGTATGGTGTCCAGGTGATTTTTTAGAAGTGTTTTTTTTCCAGCTTTTTTTTTAAATTTTTTTAATGAAAGATTTTGTCAAAAGAACAAATTTCAACCAAAATTATTTCGAATGGGTACGCGTTTGTGGAGTTATGGCAATCTTAGGTGCTCAACACCATAACTCATTTGTTCGTCTAAAATTTGTAAAAATGTAAAAAAGAAAGATAATACACAATATTTGAGTTATTACTCAAATTCAATTCAATCTGGTATGAATGAATAGTTTTAATGTGTATTTTCCTCTACTTTGTTCTGATAAAATACCAAGATTCATGAAGAGTGGACCAGATCGTTTGGAGTTAACATGCTTTGAATTTGCCAAGTATGCCTATTTTTTTGGATTACCCACAATGAATTGCGGCATATGGTCCCAGGTGAAAATTCAACCTGTACAAACCCCATGGTGAGTTGTTACAGAAATACCCATTTTTAAGTATGGCTTTTTGAAAGGCCCCTTATATTAATTCGATCAATCAGTAAACTGAAATTTGGTATATTAGTTCCATTATTTAGAATGGGCTTAAAAGATTTTCCTGAAAAACTTGCCGAACGTTCCTCAAGCTTAGGGTTATTTGCATATTAATTACATATTAGTAAAAAATTAGCAAAACATTATTGATATAAATTGGAGGTTTTTGCTCCACAAGTATTTAAAAACATAGAAATACTGACAAAAAGTAGTTCTACTACCTGTCTAATTGACAAAGTACTACAATTTTTCTCAATAAAAACCTTAAAAAAAAAAAAATTTTATATGGGGAAATTACATAATAAACTCCCATGATAACTCACATACATGTACGAACCACTCAATTATGTAGAAAATTGCAGCATTGTTTTTGCTTTAAATGCAAGCAATTCCTATTTTTGTCTATAAATCCATTGAAATTAATGATTATAATAACCACAACTACAGGCCAATGAAAGCCTGTAAATCATAATCCATAATCCATAGGTTTTTCCCTGTCATGCACATTGCAAATATCACCTTGGGATTTCACGATGGTTTTATTTAGGTCATTAAATTTGTCCCATGCTCTTTGAAAGCTGTGAGGAATGCAAAACAAGGAGTAGCAAGGAGTTTGGTAACACTGGATATATATAAAGAGTTTTCAAATGAATCAAATTGGTTTTGGATTAATTGTTTAATTATGTTTAATTTTTTAGTTTTTTGATTTTTTAAAATATTGGACAAGAAGAGGTCATCATACCCAAAAAAATATCAAACAGGACTAATGAGATCTTAGCTAAGGAACCATGCAAAAAGTAAAGGGTTAGGTGTCAGGTCTTAAGTGGGTGTGTGGGGTGGGGGGGGGGGGTGTGGGTGGGGTGTGGTGGGGGGTTTGTGTGCATCATGTGCTTGTATGTGTTTGCATGGGTCCCGGGGGTATGGGTGCATGTGTTTTGGTAAGCAGGAAAGGTGAAATAGTGATTATTTGAGTGTGTGCATGGGTGTGCAGGATGTGGAAGTTAGTATAAATGGGGTGCATACAGTAGTAAAGTATGTGCATGGGCATATTTGGTAAATGAAAAAAAAATTACAATCAGTATCAATCCGCCGTCCTCAAACGCAAATTTTAGATTTTACTAGCTTGCATCAACAAGCTTAGGCCAGGAATATATGGACAAAGAACATGTCCATTTTTTCAATGGAGAAGGTTTATAATATCACTATATTTTTTTAATTTTTTAGTTTTTTGCTTTTTTTAATTTTGTCATATTTCTCTAAAATATTTATTATTAACTGCGCAAAACATTGAAACCCAAGCCTTGAAAAGAATGAATCCAACCTCAGCACGGTACCGTAGTCTACCCTACCGCCTGCCCACTGCCCTACAACGCATACATGCACTGACGCCTCCAGGAGACCAACAACCCACATTGTAACTTACTTGTACTACGTGCGTGGATAGGGATATACCAGCAGGTCTGTTACTGCCTTTCACATGAACTGGGGGGCAAGCAAATTATCAATTTGTATCATGATTCACCTCTATTTTCTGTCAAGAAACTTTAAACAATTAATATTACCTATTTGCCACCGCGGTCTTACAATAGTGATAATAATTAGAGTCTTTCACTGAGAGCTGTTTTTGAAAACTACGAAACACGCCGCATCCCAGCATGCATACCCGCGGCATGACGTATCACTGTCAGTTCGATCCATAGTTCCCGGGGCTCACCCACGTGTCACTCACCCCCCCCCCCCCCCCCACCCCCCCCCCCCCCCCCCCCACCCCCCCCCCCCCCCCCCCCCCCCCCCCCCCCCCCCCCCCCCCCCCCCCCCCAAACCCCCCCCCCCCCCCCCCCCCCCCCCCCCCCCCCCCCCCCCCCTCATGGGCCCTCTGGCCCCCTCAATCGCGATTGTCGAGTTTCAGCCTCCTATTGGAAAGCGTGGGGAATATATGGAAAATATGGCGGGACAAATGTTAAATCGCACCCGGATACGACCTCTGACCTCAATAGAATCAATAGAATAAGAATTATCTACATAAATAAACAACAGACTTTCTAACGGTAATCACACGGCTGTGTCCGGTTAGGTGAAGCCATAAATAGGAAATCAGTGAATTTTTAATAAAATTTAAAATCTTTCCCTTATGCTAGAAAGCTGAAACTTCGCTCATAATACTTTTAAGTATGTACTAATCATGATAACACAAAAAGTGACGCTGCTTGGTTTTATCCGGGTGCGATTTGCCGAGAAAACTGCGAGTGGAGGACAAAACGGTGACCATGCACAGCGAGGGTAGGGTTTCGCGGTGGTACTACGCTGGTGAGTGCCACTCAAACTCATCCAAAAATTTTTTAATTGACTTTGTCATTTTTTCCGATATCTATATTAGATTCATCCTTTCTGAGGTTCTTCATGAAGTTTTGGAACCATATTGATATAGCCTCAAAATAGAGCGATTTTTAAAAGTGTATTTTTTCGTGATCGTCCCCTACTTGCATTAGCGCATATTGTAAGTGACGGGCTCGACTGTGCAATGAACACGTACACCCTATAATAGGTGATCCAATGAAATTTTGAACTTTCAGGTAACTTCATAATCTATGCAGAAATGAATTAGCTTCTGCATTCTGAGTAAAATGACACCAAGATTCAATCAAAATTGGCCAAGCGGTTCCGGAGAAAATAATTTTTTGAAAGTCCCAATTTTGCCCATTTCGGCCCAAAACAGGGAAATTGGAAAAGTGAGCTAAGTTAGCAAGTTGATGATGACAAAAATGGCTAGTAAAAGCCTTAAATTTAATTATTTTTTATTTTCTATTTAACTTGTTCTAGACAACATTTTTAACTACAAAAAGTCCCCACGGGAAATATGGTTTTGAAGATATTGTTCGCCAAAGATGGTCTTTTGTTCTATTTACCAAATGGACCGGGCTATTGTTTCAGAAAAATGACTAAGTCCACCTCATTAATATGCATAAAGGTCATACCGATTAAAGTTATGGACTTTCTTTGCTTTTGA
>JAMKCH010016029.1:0-26476 GCA_023653785.1 Ophioderma brevispina
GTTACTTTTAATTCATCTTCGCATGCATATCAGTCCACAATATGTCTTCTAATTTGTACATGTAGGCACAGTTTTAGAATGTGAATATGTTTATGCGTTGTAGGACAATTAGGCTGTATACATCAGTTGTATATTCCGAAAAAAATTCTGTGTATACGTGCAGGACCCTACTTTTCATGTGAGAATATCGAAGGACTGCCTTCATTTTTATCCCCTTATATGATTTTATCAAAGGAATGCTGGTTTTTAGAATAGACACATGTACTATTTACTTTCTGGCTACACTATTTTTAACATATTTTTATTAGTTCAACTTTCCCAGCATTTAAGACACTTTAGTTCCAATTATTGTAACTTGGCACATTCCATTTAATATTGGACGTTATCTTGGCGTCCAAACATGCTAAGAGTTTGTGTGTTTCATATATAAGGCCATCACTGGTGCAATCATGTGAAGGCAACCTTCAAGGCGCTGCTTAAAACTTACTGACAATACTGTCTGAAGCTAATCAGCATGTGGTTGATACAGTAATTCCCCCAACAGGAGCAATCCTTACACAGTAAAAAAAAAAAACAACTAAAAACATAACATGAATTTGTCCTTTGAATCGTCAAGTGCCTCAACTATTTGCCCAGGAAAAATTTTGTTGATGTTGAACAAGCGCAGTTCCGCTATACGAGAGCAAGGTTCAAGGGTCACACGGTGTGCGAAAACATACCCATGATATACTTTCAGTCGCAGGGAGCGATTTTGTCTTGCGCAAAACCGGATATGGACTCAAGATCAAGTGTTACGGCATACTCACACGCAGAAATCGCTCCCTAACAACTAGGAAGTATACCTATACCTTGAACCCCCGTTGACCCCTTTTTACGCAAAACGCATCAGCTTTTACAGTGGTTCAACAAAACACCCGTAGAGTTGATGCTGGGAGGCATATATTGAATTGGGAATATTTGTCACATTATTATGGACCATTTGCAATTAAAAATATAATAGCATTATAAAACCATATCTGTTTTTCCTTGATGTCGTGTCTCTATCCCTCAAATTAAGTGGTGTGAAGTCAGGAACTTAGGTGCATGATGTGGAGACATTTTTATTTTTTTTCATGTTAACGGCATTAACACTTTTTCTTTCCATATATTTTAACAGAATCTATATGGCTCTGGTTTTTTTAACATATACCAACAAGCTTAATGACACTTTGAGGATCCCCACCCAAAAATGTGTATCACGCAACTGAATTATTTTGTTTATGTATATGAAGTATAACCTAGCTTAGCTCACCATAGCTTAAAGGTCCATGGACATGCTTTAAACATACTATAATACCACCAAAAAATGGGTTCATTCATATATGTATTGGTATCAATGATAAAATCTGCATGAAGCAGTATTGAGAAACCGTATTTGGATGAAAATTGGGCATAATATCATGTGTTTTGGACCAGCTTTCAAAGGAAATTTCAAAATGAAAAGTGATTATCGCGCTGCAAGCGTGACCCAGAAGTGACTCCCGAGTAAGTAAACAAATACGCGGTTTTACGCGATACGGCGTCATGAGCGTCATCGTGGACCGGACCGTGCGCGTGGCCCCCAGTTTTTCTTGCATACGTACACAGTTGACTTCTCGGGATATGCGTCGTACGTGTTGTATCATATGGCTTAATGTATCTTGATTTGATGCTTTCAAGTACGATTATAAAGTGCTGTATTGTCGACGCACGTGACGGCCCTGCACCAGCGGTGACCGTAGACAAAGGAGAATCAAGAACAGAATAGCTTTATTCAAGTTCCCAGACAAAGAACATGAAAACCTACAAGGAGAGATATCTGGTGGAGTGTGCGGTGCGTTAGCCAAGTTGTGAGCTTTGTTTTTAACTTGTTACTCTGACGTCATAAACGGGGTCAACAATCCAACTCAGCATCTTGATACGCGTTCGCGAAAACAGGAGAATGCCCTGCCAGTTGTGGGTTATATTTATCCTTGAAATTTAACCTTTCCCGATGTCACTTTTAAAAAATCTTTGTTGCGATCATATGATCAGGATACTGTGAGGTACGAAAATGTAAGAAATAGGAAATGTTACTGCAGCATGTCCATGGACCTTTAATAAGTTGGGTTGTGATCCGCCATGTGGTGCCCTGGCCTGCTTTTGAAACAGCCAAATGTTGACGGAATTTGTAAACCAGCAAAATAGACCAAATTTGAATTATCTGCCATTGCAACAAAGAACAACATGTGATTATTCCTTTTCATTATAGCAATCTGAACCAAGTTAATCTTTTCAGAATATAGTGGACTCCCCACATGGGTCTTGTCTAATGAGGTGGGCAATCAAAAAGATGTGCGGACGTTACATTTGTGCGTCAACATTCACCACAAATTAGCCGAGCATTGCCGTAAATTAGGAGCAGGTTGTAGATATTGTGGCATGTTAGAAATAGTTTCATCTATACCATAATGTAGGAAAACCAAATAAATGATGCTATGCATTATGTTTCTTATAAACATCTATGCACTTATAAAAAAGATATTTTCTGTCAAAATTTTTGGAACATCCGCAACATTACATCTGTTGCCTAGGCGACAGCTATTTGACCTCATAATTTAATGTGTATTATTTAAACTAAAAGTGCCTCTAACACACTTCACAAGATCCAGGCAACATCTTTCTCCACTTTTATTTTCCCGTATGATGCTGTTACCTGTTTCCGTCAACACTTGTAACATCCGCAAAACATAGTAAAGTCCGCAACACAATAGCAAGGTTTTTCTTAAATATAGAAGTAAATCAAGAAGATATCTATATTTGTTTATTACCACATGATAACATAATACGAGCAAACTTTCTTTTTAAACTTAATTTGACTTTTTAAAACCTTTAGTACATTTGAATGTTAGTTTGCAAAATAGGTTGCGGAGTACTTGATGTCAAATGTTGACAGAAAAATAAGCTATTTGCTGTGTTTTTATTAAGCTTTATCAGAATGGAAAATTATTGTACTTATTATTTAATTGTAACCTATTTTCCTTAATTTAGGACTAAACAAACAATCATAGTAATTTAGTGAAAAAAATATGCATTTTATGATGATTTTAATTGTAATTTTAACATATTATTATATGTCATTACTTTGCTTTCGATAGAGTATGTGGACATTTTAAAAAACCCTATGTTCAATAAATTTAACTTCTTTTTTCATTGTCTTACCTGCAAAGTGAACCTTTCTAGGTAGAAATCACTGATTTTGTTGCGGACGTTACATTGAATGTTGACAAGCAGATCTCATACCTAGTATCAGGGCTATTAGAATGTTAGAATGAATATAATTGGTTTTAATTTTTTATTGTACAAATCAAAGCTAAGGAAAAGTAAAAAATAAGACAAAAAAACAATAAAAAACAGTAATATACAAAAGCCAAAATGAACATTAAGAATATGTTGCGGAGTTACAATGTCAACATGAATGGCCACATGCTAAAGTTGCTATGTCAGTTAAAATTAGGAAAAGTGGCAGAAGAATAACTTATAATGACCAAAACCAAAAATGTTAATTCGGAGGGTTAAACAATGTGCAGTATATAAATTTATTACCAATTTAGTGAAAATAATGCACTTGTCAAATTCAATCCCGGCCCTGGGGGCCCATAGCGGGGTATAGCCGGGACATAGCCGGGCATGATACAAAAAAAAATTGCACCGCAAGACGGGATGTTAGCCGGGAACTTGGCCGGGAATGTACGTTAGATTGTCCCGCCCTGCAGGGACAATTCTTTGATGATAGCTGGACTTAAACAGGGAGGTACAAAATTTTCCTGGCTTCCCCGGGGACCACACAAAGAGGACTTTAACGCATGCCATGTGTCACACCATATAAAAAACCAGGCTATCAGTGAGCAGTATCGCCGTCAAATCTGTAGTATAACACCATTTTATATAGCTACCATTGCAGGTCCAATCTCTTACATGTCGTGAAAGGCAGCTATACAAGTAGCATCACAACCACATCGTCGCACGGTCGAGATATAAACTATCCGAGGAGGATCAATATTTTCAACGTGTAAAATTGCCAGAAAAAAACATCAAAATTTAATTCATAAACTTACCGCTATTTGATATTTCTTGCTAAAGCCAGGATATTGTCCTTCATTGCATAAAACACGGGCATTTTAATATGAAAAAGAAAATACTGAATCGCTATGGAAACAAATATATGCTCATGAGATTAATTATGTTAGCTCATAATACTTCTCGGAACTGCGCATGTTCCGATATAACTCAAAAATAAAGTAATCGCCGATTTCCAACTTGTTTGCGTGTTATTACATTCAAATTTCATTTATCGGGGATCATGCAAGTTTAAAGGCACCGACTCAGAGTTTCCTGAGGATGCCGCCCTCAATTTCCAAAAAAAAAATCGTGTTTTTTGCATGTACATAATGCTTGTCCATATACTAATCACTGTGTGAAATGCTAAGCTTAAATCCAAATTCTCCTTCAATAGAAAATCACAAACTTTGTTATAACAATTTCCGGATCCGAATTTTTGTTATCACCAGTTTATCCTAGGGACCGTAATACTACACATAAATGTTTACTGCAGCAAAAACTGAAAAAATACGATTCATCCTCAAATTTCGGAATGTGCATTTTAGGTTACTATCTTTAGTTCTAGCTGATATTTTTAATTAGTACAGAAAAAAATAATATTTCGAAATCTCTGAGTCAGACTTTAAGTCAGCTCAATTTAACCGCGTAAGGCGTGCGAGCTTGAGGTCCCCGGCCCGGGGGTCTAACATTTAGCGAACAGGGGAAATTGAAGGGATTGCTCAATTAAATCTAAAAAGTATAACAAATCTATTTTAATTGCACATAAATCCTTTTTTATTTAGAAATGTGAGAAAGATTTAAGGGAAAATAATTGTAACATTATTCTTGGAATGGTTAACTTTATTGTTAAATTTTAAAAAAAAAACACATGTTTTAATCAAATATTTACTAAACATGTCTTTTAGTTTGAAAAATTTACCCAAATATGTTTTTCTCAGTAATTGGTACCAGTAGTATTTACCAACTTTTAATGTGAAAATAATAAACTTTTTTCCAGGCCCTTGTTAGAAATATAACTTGTACAGATTAAATCATATATTCGCCTTTAAAAAATAACAAACAGATTCAGCCTGAAGGAAGTTTAGTGTATTTTTATTTATTTTATTTGAGAAAAACTCACTAGTACAAATAACATTTTCGGCAAATAAATAAACGAAATACTCAACCAAAACTTTGTTGTTTGTAACCATGGTGTAAATAACAACACATTTCAACATGGCGGATTATAAGGAAAAGGGGCCTGTCAGCAGCTTATAAGGTGGGGCCCTTTAGCGTCGCTTTCGCAGCGCACTTTAGTGTGACTAGAGGGTGTCTGAGGGGGGCCTGAGAGGCAATATTTTAGGGGGGCCAGGGTCAGCAGCTGCTGACAGTGCTGACTCTTAAATCCATCACTGATTTCAAATGCGCGCGAGCTGGCAATCTCTCTTGAAACAGATGTTGGGATACACAGAGTAATAATTCAGGGTTGTCAAATCTCACGCAATGGGCGCGAGTCTCACGCATCATGAGGGATATAGATCGCAATTGCGGTGCCCAAAGTAACCTATGGGAACTGCACAAAAAATCATTAGTTTCTCACGAAAAACTGGGATAACAACACATGGAAAATTCAATAATCAAATTTAGTGAAATAAGCATGAAGAGACTTGTTTGGGTTATGCCTTTATACGTGTTGTTGTGTTCAGAATTGGTTGTTAGAAAGATTTTGCAAACCGGGAAACCGTTCCTCCCAAAAAACGGGGTAGTAGTCAATACGATTTCACTGGAGCCAAAAATGGTGATTGGTGCAGACTACAACATATATCTGTGGTTTATGCCACGTTTTTTGATTTGTTATCTGCGGCATATGCAATCCATCATGCATTCCAACAAGATACTGAGTGCCTCCCCCTGGGCAGAGGTCGAAATATATTGATACCCACTGACAGAGTACGGCATGGTGGCATATTCACGGTTATTTTAGCAAGGTCGCTATACAGAGCTGCAGAGTAGGACAGACAAAACGACAATCACTATGATGATCTTTGTTGGTTTGGCTGAAGTTTCCGTTGGCAGATATGATGCAGGGTTTTTAGATATTACTATGCTATGTTTAGTGGTAGGATATCGCCGTGGATAATTGTGGCGAGAAAAAAACAATTTTTAACAAACAACTAAAACGAGGTGGTTCTCCAAACATAAAAACTTCCGATGTGGGTGAAATTGTGTGGTGAAAATTCGGCTCGGTTCTGACACTTCCGGCGATCCAACATGTAGTATGATTTTATATAGCAGCCCGTTGTTCAACATAACACGATTCGTCATGCATTATAATGATCTGGCCTTCGCTTTTATCATCGTGTCTTTAAATGGCCGCTGCATTATAAGGGCCCGACATATAGTTAAAAAGGCAAAATGATTAAAATCCAAGTGTGAAAAAAAATGAATAAAGGGACCAAAAAACAAAAGTCGCCCCACCACTGGAAAGAAGCAAGATGAATCGTGTAGTTGTTCGCATAGCCGGGACCGATCCGGGATTGTACAGAGTTTTAAAAAAGTCCCCGCCCCCATTGCGGCCGAGAATATACGGGGATGGTCACACGAAGCCCGGCTAGAGGGACCGGGACAAGCGGGGGTGTTTTTATATACAAAAAAATGTAAGCCCGGCTACCCGGGATTCGTGCTACTTTAGCGGGGACAAAGTCGGGGGTGTCACGACAGCAAAATGTACGTTCACGGCTAAGTTCCCGCTAGTCCCGGGACCCCCAGGGCCGGGATTGAAATTGACAAGTGCATAACAGCAATAGTCCTTTATTTTTTTATAGATTTTAAGCACCAAATTAGCTTAAAGGTACCGAATGAGATTATTGTAATTTGTATTCCAAACTAAATTATAGAAATACTACAGATTCGAACTAATTAACAAGTTTTAATACATAAACCCTCACTCAACGTCAGGACTCTACAATATGGAGACTGGCTATTCCAAGTATCATCAAATTGAGAGTCTGTATGGTTAAGTACACAATTCTGGTTTTAACTTGATTGAGGCTGTAAAAGTACCATATTTCATTTCATGTTAAGATTTGATATGTAAAAAGTTTGACACCCAAGGGATATCTGCAAATGTTTTAAACTGTCTTTGGAAACCGCCACAATCAGTGTGTAAAGTCACAAATGAACGTCCGCAAACAACTATATGTATAAAATTTGATGTTATTGGAGCTGAAGAGGTTTTCAGGGTTTATTAATAAGTTGTGGTCTGGTCGCTAATTACACAAGTTTAAACTTGTTTTAAAAAGTAAAATATTTCATTTTCTTTTCTAAAATGAGAAATGCTTACGTGTAAATAATATGGAAATTTAAATTTGGACCTGTATTATCAAATATTTGATATATAGGCATTTTAACATCTTTTTGGAATAAAATATAGTAATGCATTTAAGTCATTTGCAAATAAATTGAAAGTTTTAATTCACACAATAAATGTCTTGAAAGACAGTGCAAATTAGGCATGTTGACATCATGTAACGTCGAAACACGGGCAATGATCAGTCTGAAATATTTCATTTCAAGGAGTTTTTCCAATGTTTGTGCAAGTGTATTACCTACTACTTCAGTTGGTTTATGCACCTTTAAAATACAAGGATAGCCTGTTTTAAATTTTTTATCAGCAAACTTTTAGATGTCAAAACCAGTGAATATGAGAATTTTAGCATTCCTTTGGCTCTAATTTTTTTTCTATGACATCAGGAACAATGCAAATTGGCATAATCGACCTTAATTGCTTGTGTGTCACCCTATATTATTTGGGTCATCATAATTCAAACAAAAGCAACTATGAAAGTGGTCTTATTATGAAAGGTGTTTAAAAGAAAATGGAGTCCATGCTCTAAAAGTTCATATCCTGTTAACATTAATCCTGTAAGATTAAAGCCTCAAAACATTTCTTTTCTAATATGGTTTGTCTAAGTTAAAAACACGTATATAAAAACCTCTACCATGTACTCAATTTTCAACACCCTTGGTTGACACTTTTGGGTATCAATGTTAAAAAAAAACCAGTGCCTAATATTTATTTTTTTTCCTCATATTTTGTTGCATTTTTACTTTTAACTATGTTTTACAAACATTTTTTGACCAAGACACAATCACATGCTGAAACTGCAAAAGGGCGGGTAATTTCGCGTATTCGCAAATACGCGTGCCTGTGCTATTCGGCGCTCGCGATGTAATGAGCGCATCAGAAACGCTTTGATGTATCGATTCGATATGACGTGTGTCCATGGTAACTTGTATGCCAAGTGGGTGGGGGGTGGAAAATGGTTGCCGTCCGGACCACCGTGTGGTGTTGCTTGGGGTTTGGCAAAACATGGAGAGTGGGATTGACGAGATTTCACTATTTGAGCCTCATAAATTGTTGATTTTTGATCATAAATTATCCAGATGACGCAATTTGACAGTGCAGAAGGCAGTGGTGAAGAATAAAGATGAAACGCGTGTGGTTTGGAATAAGGCTATATTTTTTAGCGAAATGGGACCATATTTGGACAACATGGCGATTTTCTATGTGTTCACTTTTGGCGAAATTCGTGATTTCCGTTCCCAGTTCTCGAAATCCAATCAGCAACAGGTAAGAATGAAACGCATCGTATAGAGCATATCAAAAAATTATAAAAAGCATAATTTTTTAGTTTTTCATTTTTGTTAAAACGTGATTATGTCAACCTTTGAACAATGTTGGCGTTGTTCCAAATTGAAACAAAACACGCGTTTTGGCTTTTTTTTGGCCAATAATTTGATAATCGTGCCAATTTGAAAAAAGGGGAATACCGACCCCCCCCCACGAGAACTATACTCTGAATACAAAACGAACAAGGCCATTTTTTAATTTCTATATTTTTGTTATAGGGAACAAAAAACGATGAAAATCTCAATTTTTTATGATTTTCTCCCTCAAAAAATACGTATTTTTGGGGGGGAAATATTGTCATATTTGGATTCCTTGAGTCATTTCCTTCTCAAATATGTACACTTTTTTATATATGTTGGGGAACACAATTAAAAAGATACGGCAAAAAACAGTTCCTTGAATTCCTGACTTCACAGCACCTTACCGTAATGAATGATGCCTGAGCAGCACAAATTTACGAAGGAGAGAGAAGAGGCATGGCTGTACAATGAGGAAAATAAATATAATTATATAACAACACAGTACATATTGGGGTGAAAAAGTAAAAGGATTATTAGACTTGCGAGATATAGGCCCTCTAACAACATGGGTTCGGAAAGGGAAGGAGTTAAACGAATGACAACTTCTGCGTCCTGGGGAGTTAACGAAGGACAACACAAACAAGTGGAAATCCACTCTTTTTGGAGAATGTTCACTATTTTGAGTGGAAATTTGCTCTTTGAAAGTACAAAACCCACTCTTCTTACATCTTTTGAGGAGTGACAATTTTCATTTGGTTTACATTTAGCGAGAAAATTTGGGACTAAAATTGTTAAACCGTACCGGCAGAGGCAAACAACTTTGTTATGTGAGTGGGAAACGGAGACTCATTTGAAGAGATTCACATTATGTGGAAAGTGAAGCACGGGCGCGATATAAACCGGAGGGTATTTGCTCGTGCACATAGACTAAACGAGAAACAATCCGAATTGTCGAAGTGGCACTTCGAATTTTTCTTTTTTTACGGTGTATGCCTATATAAACATTACCTACAAAAATTATTCCCCATATAGTGGTGCGTGGTACTGCGCTTCCAAGTAGGTCTGTTTAATGCCCGATACATGGATAATTGAGTTTGGTTAGTGCATTGTAAGAGGTCGCTGGAGCATCCTTGTGAATATGAAGCTGAATAGGGGAACACCTCTTATCCCCTATATACACGAATAGCTTAAAATTCCAATGCATATTTTTACCATCTGATATCTTGTCCGTTGAATGGACTGCCCCCCCCAGCTCTGACCATCTGCCTGCCCTCGTGGTAAGTTGGCATGCAAGAAGATGATAAAACACCGATATTTGTCAATGCCGTGGAGTAATAGATCGGAAGCTCTCTCCTCCCCCCCCCCCAAAAAAAAGGTATTTCAATACTGCCATCTGCCCATGTCACCCCTCTTCACAATGACTATAGCTACCTAGTCCGAGGACCTAAAGATTGGTGACCCAATCAGGTCCGATTTTTTTATTTATTTTGTTTCTCCCTCACATGGAAGCATATCACCACAAATATTGATTACAACGTTTTGATTAAAAAGTTCCACCGTTTGGATAGAAGCGAATGTGGCACTATATTGAGCCATGGCAGTGTAAATTTCTTAGTAATATCAATTTTGATAAAGTATGTTTTGTGTATGGGGGAGCGATGTTGTCGACCGGTCACTCCCACGTAAAGGAACTCTAGTATACGATACGTCTAATCTTTTTTGTATTATATCTAACATGAATAATGTATCAACTATAATGATCCTGTTATTGTTAATTTGTCCTAAAATATTTGGGTAGTGATGAGTAGGCCTATTGTTATATTTGTCTAAAATACTTGGTATTGTATCCTCTATGCTTTGTATCATAATACATTGATTTGAGAGATAACTTTTGCCTGTCTTTATTAAAGAACTAGCAACTACTTTGTAATCGTGGAAACAAAGAATCCAGATTTAATTCATACATAATCGACCCGTACAATTTAAAATAATTTAAATTGTTGAAACTCATACGGCATTCCTAGGTTTTAATTTTACATACCTAGCACAGGACCCTTTAGGCCCTTAAATAACTTCAACTTCAACTCCTTTTATTTTCGCACAAATGCAACAAAAGTACAATAATGTATTATTTCAATTACAATATATGACTAAGACATTTTAAACATTTAATATGCTTTTGAGGGAACTGAGTAATTAATCCAAAGGCTGTTAAATCCCAGCTACCTTAATGTATTAATTATATTTATCTATATTAAATTCTTTTATATGAAGTTTAATTATTTTAACAGTTTTTTTTGCCTTTTTGACATTTGAAGGGATATGAAAGTCCAATATTTAACACCACAGTATTGAATTGATTTTTTGCAAAATCAAGTTTGTAAAAAATTGGAATCGTGAAAATCGAACATGTCTAGTATTATATGAATGATTATCAGAATTACTTTTTAATATGTGTATTCAAAGCATTAGGGAGTAAGTTTATGCAAGAGTTTGTGCTAAAAGTACACCACGTCTAAATCATATAAATCATCATTTTCATTTCATGCATTATATTTCATAAACCGAGTACTTGCTGAACATCTGTTTCACAATTGTCCAACTAATCTCAAAGCACGCTTTTGCAGTATTGAATCTTCTCTTTATCAACTTTACCAGCACTTCCCCAAACTGGGTTAAGCCCTACTTAATATAAGGAAGAATTAAAGTATATACCAATTACTATACACATTCGAAGGAAGTGTCCAAACTTTGCAGTACACCAATACTTCTTGAAAATTTTTTGCTGCAATTATTAATATGCCTCTTATCCAAGAAAGATTTTGGTCATTACAATACCAAGAAAATTCCTGAATCACTTATGTATTTTTTATATATCTATCTTAATTTCTTTTCATCATTTAAAGACTACTATCGTGATTTGAAAAATTTTTAAATTTGCAGGATAGCTTCAAAAGTGACGGATAAGTCTGTAGAATTCTCATAAGTGACCTTTTCCAGCTGTAGAATTGAACAGAAAAAGGAAGAAGACGGCAGTGTTCCAAGATACATTCTCCATTCAATTACGTGTTGTAGTAAGTGTCCGTTCGGACCATAATGACTAAAATCTCGAATCCTGTCCTTATTAGATTGCTTCTTGGTCTTGCATTTGCAGGGTATTTTTAGGAACCTGTTACTTGTTACATACATGCAAAAATCTTATTTTTGATGATTTTTTTTTTTTTCGCCACATTTTGCTGATTTAGCAAATCACTGGATAGAGGTCTTTAATTGGTTGGCTTTTGTATGAGTTCCAAAAATCATATAAGTTGGTTTTTATTTAGATGTTAATGCAGTTATTTGATTTGAAACCAGTATTTAATTTGCCAATATTCCCACCATCATTCATAATGTCATTCAAATTCTGAACATTCTGATTGAGTAAAATGCACTAGTATCATCTGCATAAAGAATAAATGAGGATTCTGGTAGGCAGTATCAGCATTTGTGGATTCATTTACATACATATGAACCTAAAGGTCCAAGAATCGAACCCCTGATGCATCCCCACCCCAGCCAAAAATTAGGGGATGAAAATTGAATGCCATTTGGATGGCCAAGTAATTGATTGCACAAATGAATGCTTGAAGATAGAGCAGAAAATGATGCCAACTGATGCCAAATGTATGCCAAATGTATGTGAATGGATGCTAAAAAACGGATGCCAAATGGTGCGGACATGGATAAAAGTCAATGTCCAATAAGGATAAAAAGTGATTGCAAAAATGACGAATATGCAATGAGCGGCATCCCTCTAAAAGATGCAGCGGAAATAGGATGCCGTGAGTGCCAAAATTTTACCTTCACAATGAGAATGCCAAGGACCAAAAGAGAAAGTGGATGAACAATTGATGAAACGGATGATAAATGGATGACAAGTGGAGCAAAATGGATGAAAAATGGATTAGAAATGGAGTAAATGGATAAAAACTAAAACTGGAGAGAACTGGATGCCAAGTGGATAAAAAGTGGATGCAACTTGCCTGAATCTTGTAATGAGCTAGCAGCGGCATCCTTGTCGTGGGTCATCTCAAATTATGACCATTTGCTATTGGTGATGCATCCTGTGATGATCGCCTATAAAAAAAGATGCTGAATGTAATAGACAGCTGAGGCCATAAATTGATTTTTTAAATAACCAGTTGCTGGTACAAAATGCGCCCTAACTTTGATAGTGATAGGCGCCACCCTAGGCATTCAATAATCCACCTAATGCATTTTAGCAGTACGTCTTAACTATACTTATATTGATTTCATGCGTTATGCCTCGCTTAATTGATTTGTCCTATCCTGAATTATTTAGATCTCCTGCATGGTCATGACCCCAATCGCTAATGCCTCGTCCCCAGAACCCCAATTTTACAGTATTCTATTTGCTGGGGTGGCTGTTTGTTGCAATCAGTATATGTGATGTGGAAGAAATGAGCTCGGCTAATGATGGCCGCAACAGATGGGCTGAAACATAGATGTGGCCACATTACATGATCGTTTTGCATGTTTTCCAGCGGTGTCACCATGAGAGAGTTCAAGAACGCCTACATTTTGGATGCCATATGGATGTTTGCTATTAATGTTTGTAGTTTAAGAATTATGTACCATGGCAACGTTAAATGCGTGGATGGCGGCCCGAATTTAATATATAAATTTTTTCCTCTTGTATAGAATTCCTTCACCCCAAAACCCTACTGTAAAGTTTCGCGCGATATTTTCAACCCTTTTGATGTGAGACTAAAAACGTGATTTTGTAATCCCATAGAGTACTGTGGTAAAATTAATATTGGTCGAACAAATGGGGCACATTTTCGCCTCCTACCATCAAAACAAACATCTTTTAGCCCCTAAAATTCAAGGTAATGATAACAAGAGTTCTTTCTTTCTTCTTGAACCAAATATGGAGACACTTACTTCCGGTAAATCTGGGGTACCTCCTGGGATGAGGCTTATGAGCGATCGGGCCATGACCTTTAACTTCCAGAACAGTACAAAACTTCAATTGAAGGCTCTGCACTGATGTCAGAAATAATATCGTTTGATGTTATGTTGGCCACTAGGGCTATGGCCTGTTCTACGGTAATTATAGCCCTATAGGCCTAATCACCCCAGGCCTAATAACCCAAGGCCAATTTATGCTCAAAGTTTGACATAATAGACCCAGTCCATTCAAACATAAGTCACTATAGACTAACCTAGCAACTGGCCTATCCTGTATGAATGTGTTTTAGCAACTGGTCTTTAAATACTCAGCTAGCTCTTAGTTATGCCTGATCCAAAAAATAATCTAACTAGGCTAGATCAAGTGAATTCACCAGTCTAGGGTATCTCAAAGGTTATATTTTGGGGGTGGGGGGGGCGAAAAACCAAAACGTAGGGTCACTAAAGTAGTAACCTAGTTGCCCAACCTGGGCCAAATGTTGCCGTTCTTTACTCTGCATGCCCTTTGTGCAAAATTTGACATCTTGACTACTGTACAAATTAAACAGCTCCATTTTGTTTTAAGTTTCATATAGTTAAATATGACATGCATCCTGCTAATTTCTAATATACCAACCTTCGCGGCAAGGGAACGGCGCTGAACACAAATACTCCTCAGCAATCATCTATATCTGCTGTACAGCAAGGAGAATTCATCCATGGAATGAAAGAAGCCATGTAAATTAGACAGGCTTAATAGTGGCTCATAAGAGTGACAGTTTAGTTTCAAATAGAGGCATCCTTTTGACCCACAATGCACCTCGCACATAACATGCATGACCAATGCATGTTCCTAGAAGCTTGCTATATGCCGCTTCATTTTGCATATTTCTTCATTTTGCATCCACTTTTTATCCTTTTGGCATTGATTTCATCTCTTTTTCTCATCCATTTGGCATCCGTTTAGCATCCATTTCACATCCATTTGGCATCCATTTTGCATTCCTGTTGGGCATCCTTTGCATCTCTTCAACCGCTTCATTTTTCATCCATTACTTGGTATCCAAATGGCATTCAATTTTCATTTGCATCCCCTAATTTTTGGCTTGGTAATTATTGAGTTCCCTGCTTGGCATCCTCGACATTCTTTGCATCCCACATCTGACAGCCAGATCATTTCATATCACATTTTTCAATCTCAGCTGGCATCCTTTTAATTTTCACTTATTTCCTCAGCCATTGTCCATTTTCAGTGCTTTTGCATCCACTTTTTAAAGACAGTGGCATCCATTATGCCTTTTTGTTGTATGTTTTGGCATCCATTTTCATCTTTTGCGACACCTCAACATCCAGTTCGATCACATCCATTTTGGCATCCTGTTTTCACATGTTCACATCGTTTAACATCCACAATTTGGCATCCATTATACATCTTTGCAGCTTTTGGCCTGCTTGTCATCCCTTTTCATCTCCCGCATCCTCTATCCATTTCATCCATTCTGCATCCTTTTTTGCATCCATTGTGAGGATGCTAGTTTGACTTTGGGCAGCAATAGATTTTTCTGAAGACTCAATAGCATTATAATTTACATATTGTTTACAAATATTAAAAAAATCAAAAAACTTTTTAAACCAATTTAGCACAACACCTCTAAATCCATAATGTGAAAGCTTTGCTAGCAAAATATCATGATTTATAGTATCAAATTCAATGCTTTTTGATAAATCTAAAAATACCCCAGCTGTAATATTACCATTCATTGAAGTAAAGTTATTTTATCAACTATTCTGCATTGCCCATTGAAGATCCCCCAAAACCAATTGATTTTTTTGAATAATATTCTTATGTTTGTTCATAATAATACATCTGTTAACTACAAGCCGTTCCACGAATTTTAGAAAAACCTACCAATACATCAATTGGTCTATAATTTGGTGACGTATCTTTCTTTCTTTTTTATAACGCAACATAAATTTTTGTTTTTAGTTTAATCTGGAACCAATTCCAGAATTCCGTGACATATTGAAAATAAAGTAAGTGGTACCGCTAATTCAGAAGCAATTTTCTTATTAGAATGCTGTTATTCCATCATATCCAAGACTTTTATTAGATTTTCATTTAAGAATAAAATCAATCATTGCATCTTCAGTAATAGGTGTAAGAAAAATAGTATCCTGGATGGCTGAGAAAGGAAGAGAAATGTGCTCCAGAGTTGGGTATTTACAGTAATTGATTGCGCCAATATTAATAAAGAATTCATTGAAGTGTTCAGAAATTGGTACTGGACGTTAACAATTTCCCATTAATATTAAATTTATCATTAGTATTTCTTTTTATTGGGTATTCAAAATATTGTTTAAAATTTCCAAGTGCTTTTAATTATTGCCTTTTCTTTTTCAAATTTATTATGCAATAATAATCTTTTTTGGCGGTTCTTAAAAGTTATTTACCCTATTTTTAAAGGCTTTGTATTTTTGGTTTTATTTTGAGGTGGGAAGGTTTCCTAAGATATTGTTTATAAGTTTGCTTTTTTTATTTATTAATTTAGCTAATTCTTTAGATATCCATGGTGATTTAAGTGATTTTTTTCTTTTTTTCTAGTTTTATGTTAGTGGTGTGAACATGTTTAGCATATCATTAAAATATCAATAGCATTATAAGAGTCATAACATTACCTGTTTGTAAAAGTACATTGTTCCAGTCAAATTTTGGCGATGGCCTTTTTTGATTTTGAATATTAGTGATAGAATAATCCCTAATACAGTTGGATTCATAAGTTGTGATATAATTCATTTTAATAGTAAATGTAAAATTAGGGAAAATCACTTATATCACATAATTAGAACACCATAGTTGACATACAACATGATTATTACTAAAAAATTGTTCAATTTAAAGTTGCCGCTTTATCTGTTACCCTGTAGCGGGGGATTTGAGTATATGGGTAATGACGATAGGAGTATACCATGTTAATGAAATCATTAATTATCTTTATTCATGATCTTTGAGAATGTCAATATGTAATCACCAAGCAAATAGGTTACTTTGTTGTCAAAAATTACTGTATTTATAATAAATTCTAATTTATGATTAAATTCTTTTATTGAAGTTGCTGGTGTCTATATATAATGCCAACAATATATTTAACTTGATATTCAACTTGATATTGAGTTCCAGTCGCCGCCTGCGTTATGATTTTGGACCCGTGTTTCAAAAGTGAAAATCCCAAAATATTTCATTGTTTTAAAATAGCCTATCATAACGATGTCATGGATAGGCTTAGTGGTTTACCCTTTTCTCCTTTTTTGTATCAACTTCATCGGGGTTTTTTTTTTTTGGGCTCCGAATCGGGAACTGAATTCCTACAATTAGCTTTCAATTTTGATTACGAAAGTGAACGAATGTTAAAATGTCCGCAAACTACTCAAAGTAATAGAATCTATCTAGAAAAATAAATGAATAATAAATAGCTGGGCTCATTATGAGCTGAAAACTCACATTGATAATATTCACTGACAAAGGCCATGAAATAACTATTTGCAAGTAAACGAATGGCAGTATAACAGCAACAAAATATTAATTAAAATGATTTTACAACTGTTTTATAAATTACTTTTTGGTTCATTTCATCATTCATCCAACAGTGAAATAACAAAATGCAAATTAGATCAACATATATATATCTGAATATATTATCTAACCCAAGTTATTTTTTTTTTTTTTAATAAAAACTGTGTCGGGTCGCCAGCATAATTTGACAAGAAATAAGAACATTAAAAGGCAGTTAAAGGATTAGATTGTTTGTCTAGTTTTTATTTGCACTTTTATAAGACATGTCTAAAGAAATCTCATAACTGCATTAAAGTAGATGTTTGATACATGACATAAGATTGCATTAGAACCATCGAAGACTTGTTTACAACTTGATCTCCCCTTGGGACACTTTGACCTTGGTGTTTGACATTTGACCGACATAGTTTCCGAAAGCGTTAATTTACATATGTAACAACCTTCCTGTCATTTCAAATAAAGAATAAAACGCCCAACTTGGGCGCAAAATGTGTTAAAACTGATCCCCATTTATAAGCTTTAATTAACCTAGGTTACACCTTCCTGCTGTTCATGTTCAATAAAGAAAATCGAAACACTCCCATTTGGGCGCAAAATGTTAAAACTGAATACCCAAGTTTGTAAGCTTGTAAATTTAACATATTACAGGGACCTAATCAACTGTCCATGGTGGTCAAGATGAAAAGGGGTCGCGAGTAAAAGAACGGCGCCATGTGGGTGTGCGGTCATGAGTGGGAATTTGTAGCACGATTAAAGTCGCCCACTGTTATCAGTCATGTGAATTTACTCTAGTGTTAACAGCACTCGATGTACCTACCAAGCAAACAGTCCTAAAAATTACATATAATCAAATAAATAACATAGAACACAAAAACAGATAAATAAATAAGAAAAAAGACAACCAAAAGGGATATGAGGACGCAAAATATGTTAAAACTGACATCCCCAATTGATAGCGTAATTAATTTAACATGTATTAGCAGCACCTTCGCTAACAGTTTCATATTTTCTCTAGGCATTTCAAATAAAGCAACTAAAAAAACTGAAGAAAAAAAAAAAAAAAAAGAAATCACGCAAATCGGCTATATGCAAATAGTGGCGCAATAATTGTTCATTTAATTCTCTTAATCTCTCGAGAATTGATAGCGCTTGAAGAAGCTGAACCATAGGGGACACATCTTCCTAGCTTATACATCTTCACGTAGGCAGTTTACAATATATAATAAATTGAAAAATAAAAAAAATTCTTTGCCGTACACCTTGGTGGGGGGGGCGCTAAAATGTTTATCACACTAGATAATTACCTAATTTATAATTGAATATGGTATCAGGCATATTAGTGCTTAACAAAGTCTTACATTCCGTTCCTACGAATCATATTCACAAATAAAGTAACATAGTAAATAACTGCCCAGTTGGGGGACGCAAATGTGGTCTAAAACGTAATCCCCAAGTTATAAGCATTGACATTTAACATGGTTACGCCTTCCTCGTCATTTCAAGTGTAAAGCAAGACCTGAACAAAAACAAAAACACAATTGAGGACGAATAATTAATCGCTTTCCTCATATTTGGCTGTCCTGAGACCAAATAGGTAAACTGCAATCCTCGACCAAGGTTATAAGCTGTTAAGTTTAACATAGTTTACATGTCTAACATTACATGAGCATTTACACATATAGTGGAAAATATCAGAATACAGGCGTCCAATTGTACTGGACGCAAAATGTGATAAACTAATCCCCCCGCTGTGTGCGGTCAGCCTTTCAATTTGAGAGCAGTCGGGTATCACTTCCTCGCTCATTTCAAATACCGAAAAAACAATAAAAAAACTCCCAATTGGGCGCAAAATGTTAAAACTGAATCCCCAAGTTATAAGCTAGAATTTAACATAGTTTACAACTTCCTGTCATTTCAAATAAAGTAAATAGAAAAAACGCCAATTGGGCGCAAAATGTGTTAAAACTGAATTCCCCAAGTTATAAGACTTGAATTAACAAGGTTACGCCTTCCTATCATTCAAATAAAGAAAATAGAAAAAAAAACGCCCAATTGGGCGCAAAATATTAGAAAGAATCCCCAAGTTACAAGCATTAATTTAACATAGTACCCCTTCTATCTTTCAAATAAAGAAAATAGAAAAAACGCCCATTGGGCGAAAATGTGTTAAAACTGAAATCCCCAAGTTATAAGCTTCTAATTTAACATAGGTTTACACCTTCCTGTCATTGCAAATAAAGAAAATAGAAAAACGCCCAATGGGCAGCAAAATGTAAAACTGAATCCCCAAAGGTATAAGCTTTAATTTAACAAAGGTTACCACCTCCTGTCATTTCAAATAAAGTAGAAAATAGAAACATGCCCCAATTGGGCGCAAAATGTGTTAAACTGAACCCAAGTTATAAGCTGAATTGAACATAGGTTACGCACTTTCCTATCATTTCACAATAAAAGCAAGATAGAAAAAACGCTCAATTGGGCGCATAATGTTTTAAAACTGAATCCCCAGTTATAAGCTTTAATTTAACATAGGTACACATTCCTGTAATTTCAAAATAAAAGAAAATAGACAAAAAACGCCAATTGGGCGCAAATGTGATAAAACTGAATCCCCAAGTTATAAGCTGTTAATTTAAATAGGTAACACCTTCCTGTCATTTCAAATACGAAGAAAATAGAAAAAAAAAACGCCAATTGGGCGCAAAATGTTAAAACGATCCCAAGTTATAGCTTTAATTTAACAAAGGTTACACCTTCCTGTCATTTCAAATAAAGTAGAAATAGAAAATAACGCCCAATTGGGCGCAAAATGCTGGTTTTTTTTAAAAACTGACATCCCCAAGTTATAAGCTTGAATTTAACATAGGTTACGCCTCCTATCATTTCAAATAAGAAGTAGAAAAACGCCCAATTGGGGCAAATGTGGTTAAAACTGAATCCCCACTTAAAGCTTTAATTTAACATAGGTTTACACCTTCCTGTCCATTTCAATACAGAAACTGAAAAACGCCCAATTGGGCGCAAAATGTTAAAACTGAATCCCCAAGTTATAAGCTTGAATTTAACAAAGGTTACACTTTCTTCCTGTCATTTCAATAAAGTCATTAGAAAATGCCCAATTGGGCGCAAAATGTGTTAAAACTGGAATCCCCAAGTTATCAGGCTTGATTACATAGGTTACTCCCTTCTATCATTTCAAATCACGAAAATAGAAAAAACGCCCAATTGGGCGCAAATATTGTTAAAACTGAATCCCCATTATAAGCTTTAATTAACATAGGTTACCCTTCCTATTCATTTCATAAAGAAAATAGAAAAACGCCCAATTGGGCGCAAAATGTGATAAAACGGAATCCCCAAGTTATAAGCTTTAATTAATTTAACATAGGTAACACCTTCCGGTCATTTAAATAAAGAAAATAGAAAAACGCCCAATTGGGCGCAAAATGTGCAAACTGAATCCCCCAAGTTTAATAAGCTTTACTTTAAACAAGTTACACCTTCCCTGTCCTTTTCAATAAATTAATAGAAAAACGCCCAATTGGGCGCAAAATGTGTTACAACTGAATCCCCAAGTTATAAGCTTGAATTTACCATCGGTTACGCCTTCCTATCATTCAAATAAAAATATCCCACACAAAAAACGGCCCCCATTGGGCGCAAAATATGTTAAAACTGAATCCCCAAGTTACAGGGCGAGTCAAAAAAAACTTGACCCTGATTGTGTCCGCCATTTTGAATTTTCAGAACATATATCTAACATATGTGGTATCAGCTAAAAAGCTTAGTTCATTATCTTTTAAATTGCTACAAAGATCATTCAATCGGTTAAGTAGTATAGACCGAGTAACAGTCGTTTGAATCAAGTTAGTCGGTTTCTGCTTGTCCACGGATGCACATTAAAATGACGGCGTTTCAGCGAAGGGAAATTCAGTGTCCAAGAAAGAAATTCGGGCTATTTATTGACTCAGAATAAATGTGACGCTATTGAACCCACACTTCAGTCACGATTTACCATCGATGCCCTTTTACCATTTCTAAGTCCTCATTCATTCATAACAATCATTTTTACAAATAAAATAAACTTGTACACGTATAGGTTTTGGAGGAGTTGAATGAATGATAACAATATGAGGAACAGACATCGGTGACAACCTCTTGAGGTTTAAAGTATTCTATATTGAGACCAAACAATAAACAACATCTGAAAAAAAGGGTTTCAAATAATTTACCAGTATCATGGTTTTGGACCATTAAGATACCACTTTATTTGAAATAAACATAGCAATCCTTATCATCGTTTTGAGGAGTCATTTGCTTAGTTGGGCGCCGTGGCATTCAATGGAATCCGTGGATCGGTGAAAGCGGACTACTTGATTCAAAAGACGTAACTCTGCCTTACTTAACCACTTGTACTTATCTTTGCAGCAAATTAAGATATGAAATGGGGTTTCCAATGTATTCACATGTGCTAGATATTATGTTAATAAAAATTCAAACTGGCGGACAATCCGGTCAAGTTTTTTTGACTCACCTGTCTAAAAGCTTTAATTTAACTAGGTTACCCTTCCTAATCATTTCAAAATGAAATAGAAAACACGCCCATGGGCGCAAAATGTGTTTAAAACTGAAATCTTAATTTTAAGCTTTAATTAATGTAAGGTTTTTTTAAAAGCTTCAAAATACAACCCTTCCTGTTTTTCAAATAAAGAGTTACCACTAAAACTCGGTCTTAAATAAATATCAACACAATACTGTACAACAGCTTCACTCATTACGTAGTATAACTCTACGTGCCTGATCAGTTTCTTACTTATACACTCCCTATTTGTTACACTCCCCTTTATCTATCCCTGCAACGTTTTAACCAAACTCCCATCAAAAAGCAAGTCTTTTCACAGAGACTAAAATCAAAGAAATGCTTTTTAATGCCATTCAAACATCAATTCTTGTATTCTTTGCCTGAAAATTGCATCGCATTACAACACCCACACTAAAACTCCAAAATTAATAGTAGTACGGCGATCATTTTCATAAAAGAAACATTTAATGAAATGACCTTCGCTATTGAAATAGACTCCTTCGCAATTTTGAGAGGCAGTGGGTTCTATAGTCGGGTCGCTACGGCGACCCGACAAAAAATATATTAGAGAAAATGTATTGGAATAAAGAACGGTACGCTTAATAAAATCGTATTTACTGTCTTGTGAGTAACTCTTGTTAGAAATAATACCTTAATAATAGTAAATTTTGTGTTTTATCATAAGTTGTCTTTCTTTCTCCAATGTATGCCTCCTTGAAACATTAGAACATTCCCCCGTTGGGACCAAAGGATTGATATGTTTATTATTCAAACAGTTATTTGAGGTTCCAAAAAAATCTATCTTACCATATAAAAACAAACGCCATTGCTGGCCAGTTTCGTCACATTTGAAACTTTCATGGTTATAGTTCTCTCTTCTGATATTTTATATCAGTACATGGTTAATTTGTAATTTTCGACAATGCTACGCTGTTTTTATTATAAAAAAGTCACTTGCAATCATTGAACTTTTTTTTTTAATTATGCCCCATGCTGTAAATAGTTGTATGCTTATTTAGTTCCTGTATTTCTGTTGTCCGGGAAGATGTGTTACAACTTGAGTTAAAATAAAATGACCCGAACCGAAAGGATTTTTGTTTTTATTGAACTATGTGTCTCAAGTTAGTTTCAAATAAAGTCAAACGCTAATTGACATACTGGCACAGGTTCCGGCTGTACATTCTAGAAATAAAGTTGCGACGCAATTCTTGTCTTACATCAGAGCCCCCCTCTCGTCCAGTTTTCCTATCAGCACCAAACGATCCTGTAAGCTCTTTTAAGAGCATAATTCGAATTTTGAATACTTTGGACAGGGGGTTCCTAGAGACCAGCATATTTTTCCTGAGTAAAGTATACATATCATGTAATTAAACAATAATAAAATTAATAAAATACTGACATTTTTATACGCCTTTTCCGAAGTCAAGCGCTGTTGCCTATAGTATTATTATTTATAAAAACCTTACCCATAATTTTTAAAACAACGTATCCTTTTAGATGCTTTATTTTTCAATTTATTCGAATCCGCCGATCCGCGCTCGGATCAGGATCCGTGTTTTAGTATTTACCTGTATACAAACCATGGTGGTGACTTTACTGTTTTTGCTTCCATTCCGAGCTCCCCCCAGACGTCATCCTTTTAGATGCTTTATTCTTCTCAATTTCATTTTCGGATCAGGATCCTTGTTTTAAGTATTTACCTTTAACCACCCATTACACACTGGTGGGTGACTATTACTGTTTTAGACTTCCTTCTAGCTCCCGCCAGGGACCAACGCACACGACTGTGACAAATTCATACATCACTAACCACGGCATCACGCATCGGTACATTCCGTATACAGACCAAGTGCATATAGTTGGCAGGGGATGAGTTAGCAAGGCATATACGTTTTTGGGGGGCGACTTGGCAAGGCATATACGTTTTGGGGGGCGAGATTGCAGGGTGTGAGATTGCAAGGGGCGAGTTTTCCTGATACCATCAGATACATACGATTTAGGCATGACTCCTCCTCAGATTAAGTTAATGTCATAATGATTATGTTCATATGGAGGAGTCATGCTCAGCAGAACTAGCTAAGCGGATAGCATCAGAACTGTGCATTACACTGTTGTTGTAATGACTGATTCAGACTGTGAGAGTCTGGAGTGAGAGTCTCAAGCCACATTTTGTTGCAAGTGAACGAGCCTATAAAAAAAACCAGAAAACTTAAGATCCATCAACTCACAACCCATGCAACTCAACTTCGTCTGAACTCACCCTGATCTGAACTGTCAACCCGGGCTGTCAACTAGTTCCAATAATTGTAACTTGCCACCTATACCTTTAACATTGGACATTATCTTGGCGTCAAGTTACAATCACAGGCTATGAGTTTGAGTTCATAAATAAGGCTCACTGCACACTGGTGCAATCATGTGAAGTCAACTTACAAAGACGCTGCTTAAAACTTACTGAAAACACTTCTGACGCTAAATCAAGCATGTGGTTGATGTATAGTAATTCCCCCACCAGGATGTATCCTTACATCAGCAACATAATCAAACATAACAATAAAATTGTCCTTTGAATCGTCAAGTTGCCTCAACTAATGCCAGATTTGTTGATGTTGAAAATTACCACTTCCGCTATACAAGAGCAAAGTTCAAGGGTCACACGGTGTGCGAAAAAGCAAGCCCATTGATATACTTCCAGTCGCAGTGAGCGATTGTCTTGCGCAAAACCGAATATGGACCCAAGATCAAGTGTTACGCATACTCACACGCAGAAATCGCTCCCTACGACTGGAAATATATACCTTATACCTTGACCCCGGTTGACCCGTTTGACCCAAAACAGCATTAACTTTACAGTGGTTTCAAAAAACCACCGTAGAGTTCATGCTTTGGACTTAGGCTCCGAATAAAATTTGGAGTACCCGAAATTGATGGGAAAATATCACCTTAAAAAGACACTATCAGTGATTTATCCAAAAGAGTCAAAATATTTGAAATTTGCAGGAATGGCTTAAAAGTGAAGAATAAGCCTGTAGAATTCTCATATGTTACCTTTTCCAACTGAAGAATTGACCGAAAAAGGCAGTTTTCAAAGATACGAATCTCCATTCATTTACGTGTAGTACTAGTGTCCGAACGTACACTAATGACTAAAACATCCGATTTTGTCCTTGTTAGGTTGCTTTTGATCGTATCATTTGCAGGGTATGTTAGGCTACCTATACTTGTTACAGACATGCAAATATCTGATTTTTGATGATTTTTTCGATTTTCTGATTTAGCAAATCACTGATAGTGTCTTTAAGTTTGACAGATTTTTCTAAGACTTCAACAATTATAGCAGTGATGTAAACGTTTGAAACTGAAAGATACTTATTAGCAAAAGCGAGACCAGCGCCTATATATTACGTAAGTAATAGCCTGATTAGAGGTATTTGAAATGTCATCTCTTATGTGAAGTCAAACTGATACTTACGTTGCAGGACCCGAGATACTGATCAGTGAATGACATTGTTGAAAGACATGAATCTCAGGTCGTGCTACAATCATCGAAAAAAATATTTGGAACACTTGATGCAATATATTGGAATCATTGCCGTGTTCACAAATGAGATCGAATTTGGGTAAGTCATTGTTCTTTAGAAAGCAGAGGTGTTCCCTTTTACCAAATTCTTCCCCACTCCCCATCAATCAATGTTGGTGGGCCTGGGGAAGCTGTTGACAACAATGACTCAGATGAACATTGAATTGGGGGAGAGGGGGTCACCTTTTCCCTAAATCGGTCAAAGTGACCCAACATTTTTTTCGAGGATTGTCTGAGTCATTTAAAAAAAAATCATCTAATTTCACGTTTTTAGCTATATTTCAAAAACTAAGCAAGATATAGACACCAAATTTTCAGTACAATATCTCATAAAGATTCTCCACATTGGGGAGAAATCTCAATGAAAATAATATGCTTTAAGGGACTGTTCAAGTATAATGTAAATGTTGAGGGCATGTGAATGCATTAATATATATAAATACTACACAAGATCTGAACTACACGATCACTTGATGCATTTCCTTTGATATCGTTAAACAGAAGGTGGTGTCACAAATATTTTTACACAACTTTTATTCAATTAGTACTCAATCGTCAGAAGAACAAACAGCTCAAATACAAGTTTAGGGACCGGTCACCAATAACCCCTTTGTTTGAATTCACTTGTGATTGTGCGTGGCAGTGAAGGCCTATACAAATTAAACGGTATATTATATATGAGCCATTTCTGTTTGGGGGTTTTATCTTGGGACTATTATGGTATAGGGTACATGTAAGTTTTACATTT
Organism: Ophioderma brevispina; assembly: GCA_023653785.1. Taxonomy (NCBI): domain Eukaryota; kingdom Metazoa; phylum Echinodermata; class Ophiuroidea; order Amphilepidida; family Ophiodermatidae; genus Ophioderma; species Ophioderma brevispina. The sequence goes on from JAMKCH010016029.1 coordinate 26,243, forward strand.
CCGTGCAATATTTCAAAAACATGGGCACTTTAAAAAGCATACCCATAGACACCATTGACAAGAAAATAGAGTCAACCCGGAAACGCCTGCTGCTTATGATTTCGACAGGACAGAGGACTAAATATTAATTGGCTGTGAATGGACATAGCACAGGTGAGTATGGTTTGACCGGCTAACTCCTGCATAATTATAATGTACCAATATACCTCTAATTAAGAAAACTTATCCATCTAA
>JAMKCH010016030.1:0-23624 GCA_023653785.1 Ophioderma brevispina
CTTTAAGCTTTTACTATATTAAAAAGAAATCCAAACGACACCTAATTGGCGGGTCATTATCAGAAGCCATGTATAATTCCTTGTATTTGGGTTCAGTTCACGCCAAATATCAATAAGCACTTTACCATAATTAATAACTTCCATACGTGCCTTTTGATTTGTTTGCAATCTACCCCCCTTTTTGTCAAGGTTAAATTAAGCACGCAATTAAAATCGCCACCAAAAATAACTGAATCACAAAAATCTGATCAAGCATTTTGTGCAATTTGCTTGAAGAATTGGGGACAATCATCATTAGGGTGCGTCAATGTTAACAAACAAACTTTACCATCCATCTCAATATCACAATAACAAACCGCCCATTAGGATCAATTTGACTTTTTCCTATTGAAAACACAAGCTTACTATTCAAATAAAATGGCGGGGCCTAACTCTAGATTGAACTTCCGTGGCTCACGATGTGTGATTTTGTACTGACGTAGATTACTTTGTCCCATAGCAACATAGGCGGGTAATATCAGCTTGTTAACATATATTGTATTCGATTGGGGATTCTGTCAGCCACGTGAACACACTTAAATTTAATGATACGTCCATTTTGGTTGCGTAATGCGTGCGCTTGTTCTCGGTAGGTGAATGCCAGTGTTTGAGGTGATACACTCTACAAAAGCGCAAAGTTTATTTAAAAAGAAACAGCTCCTATTGTAACACTTAGTCAAAGTTGAGTAACCTTTGGCGTGGTTTGATGGTAAAACAGATCTTCACTGGCGTAAGGGTTCACTCACTTGGACTAAGAATATTACTCACAAATGAGGGTTGTTCCATTTTAATCAGCCGCGTATTTTACAGTAATCAAGATGTCATTTCCGTTTACACAAGCTTTAATTGGTATCATTTTAAAATATGCCCAATAGTGTAGTCATTGCAATGCTATTTTTATATTAGCGAAGTGTTAGAGTCTATAAAACGGTCCGTACCATTTCATAACCATTGTTGGTCAAATTTTAGAGCCTTTGTAATCTTTACTGTCTTACTCTACAGCCAGTCAAAGACGTCATTGTAGTTACAACCATAGCAATTTAATCAAATTCGTGAAAAAATAAGTCAATTATAAGCAGTTTTAACGATCCTAGGGGCGCTACCATTCTGATCTGAGAATACTGATTGAGCTGAAATATTAGGAACTTGCAGCTCTCATCACTCTGATGACAGCTGTCTCAGTATGCATATGGTGTATTCATGAGTTACACATGGGCAGTGTGCCATAACTGCGTGTTAGCTCTGAGCGTTCATATTTTCAGGTAAATCATATTTCTCTTAGCCTTAAAATACTGCCAGTACTTCTGTAGTTTTCACGTTGAAAATATCCTTTGGATTTTCTGCTAATCTCGCATACCACACAGTGTGTAGACGCATTATAAAATCATTCAGAGTTACAAATATTAGAATCATGATCTTTGACCCCAATGCCCCAAGTTGTTTCACACAGATTGGTGCCTATTAGCTTCCATTCCCCCACCCCAGAAAACCCTTTTCGCAATGAAATTTTAACCTTAACGATATTTTAAAGAGGCATGATAAAAAGAGAGAGAAAAACTCCAGAAAAGAATACAATGGAATATACGTGTATTGCATTGCATTGAAATTATGGGCAAATTATTTTTCAAAACAGGTCAAAATGAATTAATTGTACAGCTTAGATTTGGCAACCAGTTTCCAGAAAATTTTAATTCGTAAATCATTTAGGGAAAACTTCTACTCCAAAATGACCCATTTATAGCAAATACAGGCATTACCATTTTTGGCAACCTTGCATGTTTCGTAGGCATCAATGACTACGACTCAGATTTTGCCATAGGCACCAAATGGGGTGTTCCATGGATCGGTAGATTTTAAACATTTTAGTGCCAAAATTCCAACATTTACACAAAAATAACCGTCGATTTGTCTTATGCAAAAGTAGTAAATCATTCAAAAAACAAATCCTGGGTCCCTTAGGAACCCCCCTTAGGTACTTAAGTGTTAAGGTTTGTTAACATGAGATGTCTTTTACATAACTTGAAAAGCCGTTGTTACTCTCTGATCAGCTGTAGAATGTTTGCAATGATTTTCCTACCTTGAATGTGGTTATAAGCTTTTATAAAATAGCACATCTCATATATAACATGTAAACTTAAAGGGAACACTGTAAAACGGCCTTCTAAGGATCATTTGGTAGAAAAGGGTACCCATTTCTAAGGATTTGGCTTCAAATATATGCCCATTTTTTCAAAATTGGCTTTTAACCGTGTTTTGAGGCAATTTTGGGGAAAATAGGACCCATATCTAATAATTCCTCATAAAAAAAACATGTCTAAGGTTTTCTCATGAAACAAAATGACTCACTAGCCCAGGAGCGGCACATCACCGTGTACCTTTAGTATAGATTTTCCCAATTAGTTTAAAACACTTTTCATTATATTTCATATCTCGTTAAGTTATTTTTCGTCCCAAGAAAACGGAAATGTACCTATATACCTACCTACCTACCTACCTTTCTTTCTTTCTTTCACCTAATTTTTAATCCTTTCTCCTCATTTTTATTTCTTTCGTTCACCTTATTTTTCTCTACCTCATTTATTCTTTCTTTCATCGCGTTTTTCTTTCTTTCACCTTATTTTGCTTTTTTCTTCCTTTTTTACTTTCTTTTACTTCATTTTTCTTTCTTTACTTTTTATATCATTGTTTTTATTTTGTATTCTTTTTTATTTTCCTAATCTTATTCTGCATTCTTTGTTCTTGGTATATAAACAAAGGAAAAGACAGAGAAAATTATGATAATTTTGCTGATGTTACAGGCCTACCTTTTAGTTATGGCCTATATACTGCACACGAGACGAAGAATACTGATCTAAAAGTGAAATTATATGACCAAAGACGAAATTACTTTGTACATTCAGATGATGAGCCACGGATACGACGGCATTAAATTGATTTTGACGAAATTTCATGAAAATAAGGTTAATTTTATTGATCAAATGTTTATTATAATTGACCAAAGACGAAATTGTTTTAAACAAATGCACATTTCGGTTTTCTTGGGACGAAAATCAACATAATGAGATATGAAATATAATGAAAAATGTTTTAAACTAACTAGGAAAACATATGTAAGTACCCCACCTGTAAAATGGTGATTGAAAAGGAAGAAACCCCCATTTGTTGAGTAAAATCTCAGTAACAAAGTTATCTAACTTTACGCCTGGTTAAGGAGAATATCCTCACTAGCGGCTGATCCATAATTATATTTACTCAAAATTTCCACATTGTAAGTGATGAGTATTCGATATGATATGATGGTTGGATAATATATACTCAGTGTATACTGATCTTTGCCTATGATTTTGCTCAATAGATGGGGGATATTCCCAACTGCAACCAAACTTTTTTTTTTCAATGTAGAAACACAACATTCAGACAATACTGCTTGACCAAAACACATCTTCCCTCGGGGTTATGTTGCCTTTACAAACACCTGTCAGTGTATACTGATCTTTGCCTATGATTTTGCTCAATAGATGGTGGATGTTCCCAACTGCAACCAATATTTTTTCAATGTAGAAACACGACATTCAGACAATACTGCTTGACCAAAAGACATCTTCCCTCGGAGTTATGTTGCCTTTACAAACACCTGTCCAGACATGATATTAGTTAGAAAATATCACGGTATAGAAGTCAAATATAGAAAAAAGTAGGTCGCAATGTCAGACATCCTTTCACCAGACCAATTATCTTCTAAAGTATGTTCCGATGTTAACCTCTTTCTCGGAACCCAGATTATAAATATTTTAACGTAAACCTTTAAACGTGGTTTCTTAACAAACATTGAATTTGCAGAACCCTCGGAGAGGCTTAAGTATAATTTTAAGTTGTCAAATATTTTTATGTCAGTGCGGCCGTGTTTATACATTGTAAGGTACATAGGAAGCAATTCATTGGGTATTGAAAATACGCCATATAGCAAGGAACGCCACACTGACGGCTTTAATTAGTTTTAAACTGGTATTGGTTCAGCTGTTTTCAAATTAATGTGTTTACTGTTTAAGTTGAGAGGAAACGGTTTTTTATTCGACAGTTGTCATATACCAATACCTTGGAACCTTCAGATGAATTATTTTAGGTAACTTACAAACAAAAAACATTAATGTAGATAAGGAAGTGTAGAAAATTTCACTTTGCGGTCACAGACTAAGTAAGGGAGAACCTGATTATATAGAGACATTTATATAGATGGACATTGCACTTTTAGGAATATTGCACAAATTTAGTAGATTTCTATTTATATTTCACACACACACACACACACACACACACACACGCACACACACACGTAAACACACATACACACACCACTTTTAAGGTATTAAACAGAATTTTTGCACGCCACAAAAAAAAGTTAACCAAAAGGGTACAACACCAATCGCTCAGTAAAAGGTTACTAAAGGTTGGGCAAAATATTCTCAATATTTTACACTACATGATTGAACACAACCACGACAGACAAATAGATATGTATACACTGAGAGAAAGACCGATAAAATCCTATAGGACCCTTTCACGCAAGGTAAATTATGTTGAATGGACTTTTGTTTGCCCTCCAAGCATGCGAAGAATACAATACATACACCTGGTTCACCTGAACACATCAGATATTTCTGTAGGTGATTCTTTTATATTCACTGCATGCTTGGATTGTTCTGGAGGACAGGTCTGGCCAAGTTTACTTATTGACCTCCCGTGAAAGCGCCCTATAAACGTTAGTGGTTACGTAAGGAAATTAACCTTCTTCTTGCGAAAAAGTTCATCAAAGTTACACGATGATGTTCTCCCATTAATTTGATTAGTTTGTAACGTGCAAAGAATGATTTGATTTTCTTTCATGCAGTAAATGATTGAATTTCCTTTTTCTGCTTTGCAATTTTAGTGAATAACTATTTACAGGGCATAACATTCATGAATATAAAATTACTTGAAAAAGGCTATTGCTAGGGCGATTTTGACTTCATGATACTTTCATCAATTCTTCGTGCATAACCGTCTGGTATTAACACTCTCGCAAAAAAAGAGCAATTTAGGAATTGAAAAACGACAGAATTGCAGAAGACAGAATGTCATTAATTCTTCATAAAACTGATCATTTATATTCGACCATATTTAAAAGATGTTTGCGTTTTATTTCTGGGACACCTTGTATTACGGCTTGGTTACTTAGATTATCAAATGTCAGTTAATCGGTCAACTCAAAGTCAACCAGTGGATGACTTTTTACCCCATTAACTTTTTGTCCAAATAAGGCAATTAGTCAAAGCCTTATTCGAATCATAATTATGATTTTGAGATAACAGACTTAGTTTGTCCATGACTTGGAGGTACATATGTATGTTTCATGTTCAATATATTTTTTCTTAGCAGTTATCTAGGTCATATCTGCTTTTTATAATATGGTATTCCATGCAATATGGTATGTATTGTTTCGGGAAGAATCACGTGGTGAGGTGCTAGGGCGGAATCACCCCATGTTGAATTTCGAGTTTCCGATCGGTTCAATAATAGAAAGTCGAACAGTAAAGTCCCTTAAGGATACATTTTATGCTCTAGCTATATGACCCTTGCTGTCTGATATTATCTAAAAAAGGGAAAGCAATTATGTAACATCCACAAACTTCCGATAAGCAGTGAATATCCTGTGAATTGTTTTTTTAAGAAATGCTCTGAAAAGAAATGCCGCCTTTTTGCAACACAAAAACTTTAATATATACACAGACATTTAATTTTTAAAACCGGAGAGTACATTGATACACTTTATTTGTTACAATAGCACTGATATTTTTGTATAGGTGGTCATTTGAATGACAAAATACAAATGAGAGTTACACTTGGATTAGGCCAGTGGCGCAAAAGCCGCAAAATTTGAATGAGACGATTCAGTTTACAGTTATCAGGTGTGGCAAAAGATATAGTCCTCCGGACTCATAGTCCACAATCATGTAACGGTGAAGAATAGGGCACTCGATTCAGCTGACTCTTTACGCAACATTAGTTCATGCTTTATTCCGTTGCTGTCTATAGAACCCGGACTATGGCTCCAGGGGGACTATATCTCCTTTTACACGCCTGCATTAGTGGACCAAATCAAAAGTAATGTGCAGCTATGTAGGACACTCCCTTATTATATGCTATTGTTGCGTAATCAGCATTGGAGAGTAGGGTTGTTGCGTAATCAACATCAGGGGAGGAGGGCAAACCATGTGAACTTCATAAAAATAATCGTATGTTTGCCCTAAATAGAACATTCTCAGTTTCTTGAAATGAATAAAACTATCCTGGGATATGCTTACATTACAACAAACAAGGGCTATTTGGCTTCGAGAATCGGCTCGGTATGCGGAGGAAATCACTTGCATATTCCTTTTCATGTCTAACCGGATAGTCCAGTGCATGATGAGACCAATTCAAAAATATGGTTTACGTCTAAAAGGGAATATCCCAGGGAAAGCATGAGTTAAGTCCACAAGGAGTGCCGAGATGGAGTATGTCTGATCCTTGTAACAATAAAATCTGATGCATAAGGTTTAGATGGCAAAGGGGCATGCTCCATTTGTGTTGTGTCTTGAGAAGTGTCTGATCCCATGCTTCATATAACTCTAATATTTTGGTCTAAGGGTCGTTTATTTCTTTTTTTGTTCTATGTATCTTATTTTTCGGAAACCGATGCACTAAGATATAGCATATTATGATTGCATATTTAGTTTGTGCTCAACAGGTTTATCATATTATGAATACAATTGTTGTTTAATATATAGAGGCACTTGCAATTACTCATACCTATGACAACCAATAGTTCCAAGATTTTTTAATCATTAAGTTATCAGGTAAATGGGCTGATGTTTCGCAGTTTAAATGCAAAATTTAGTTGGGTGATACGGAGATCATAAAAATCCATTTGTAATCTTAAGGTGATGTCCATGATAGAATCTACTGAACATTTTGTAAACATACTTTCATCGATTGAATCAAATATCAAAAATACTAAAATTGGGTCCCGGACTCGTTTTTGATAACAGTCATCCAAAAGCCCTATGTTTTAAGCTTTTTAGGCCTAAAATTTTTACACATCTATGGGAAAATTCACTTTTTTGATACCTATTTTGAATTGTTACAAAAATCGTCTCGATAACTTTTTTTGAAAATTTGACAAAATTGCGGGCATTTAAAAACTTTCGATTACTAAAGAAAAAAATAGGGGTCACGTTCTACTTTTTCTGTTATTTAAAAAAACAACACATTTTTTGTGATTCAAATAACATTGCGACCTTACGGTGTGCAAAGCGTGTATATACTACGCACTGGAGACGCCGTGTAACTGCACGCGCGTATACCAAAAGCATCCAAAGTTTATACAACCTTTTTAAACTTTGTCGACTGTTCAGTCCCTATCTCTAATCAGCCATAATTATACAGGAATCTATTAACCTCAAAACAACACGCGTTCTGCGAGATTTGATTTTTAAAGTGCTAGGCCTATCGGTCACAAATAAACTTTTTTTTTACATCTGTAGAATTCTGTTTCCTTCTGATGAAAGTTTTGATTACCTTCTTCTTTCTCTTTGTTTCTCTTCATTCGTTTATTGTTTTAGTAAATTAGTTTTAGAGAAAACTTCGTACTCCTAATCATTCCGTACACTGACGTATTAATTTGTCACAAAAGGGTCTTATTTGACCAATAAAAATTTGTCATGCAATTTAATTTTGTTGATCATGTCACAAAATAAAGCTAAATGTTTTCATAATGTGCAATTAACAATTATAACCTTTTTCAAATAAGTTTTATCATCACAGATATTCATGACTTATAAAATTTCACATTTTTAAAAAGGTTTTTTCTTTTTTTAAATTTTTTAGTTGTTTTGTTAATTTTGTCATTTCAGTGGTCATTACAATTACAGACAAATTAAATTACAACTAATGCCTTCATCATTTAAGTTTGATGGTATTACTAATTTAAAAAAAAAAAATATAACTCATAATTCGCCATTTAGTTCTTGTACTTTCTCCTTTTCAAAATTAGACGATAAATTTCCATCTTTCTTCTGTTAATTCTTAGATGCATGGCCGCAATATCATTTACTGCACGGGGTTCATCATTTCCTTCTCTTTAGGGAGGGAGGGGGTTGGTGTTGGCGGCGCATATGCCGCTGTCAGTGACCGGAGCATTCCCCATATGATATAGGATATTTGCATGATGTCCCCCAGGTCATGTAATGAACTAACAGAAGGCACGGATGAAATACTAGGCCTATTATCGCTAGGCGGTGTTTGGAAGAACCGAATATTGTGAAACTTAACATTTTTGAGGAGAATTGACAATATGGAATATATAAAATCATGAACTCCCTAGCGATGCATTGTTACATTTTCATGATGTACCAAAGGTACGCCTCACATTGCAATGAAATGTTTTAGAAAGTATGGACAAAGACCTTTTAGATTAGTGTGGGTCTGGGACCGTCTCAGCCTATCTAGGCCATAATACGTTTCGCTGATTTAACGATCTTTTTCGTGCTACAGCGCTGGTGATCACTTACTTCCTTCACTAAAATTTTTAAATATTATGGTAAAAACCAGGGAAGCTGTATCCCCAAATGAAAGAGGTGCACATTATTTAGAAATTAATAAAATGTCAACTCAATTTACTTTCCAGAAATGTACAGTGGAACCATGTGTACACAAACTCAGCGAACAATATAGCTAATGATATTCAACATCAACCTAAAACACTTCAGATCTTTTCTCAACAGGGAATGCAGGTCCATTGTTTACAGCCCAAACTGTGAAAAGATTGTATCACTATATCAGGTGTAGACGTCAACGTATTGAGCTCTTAGTGTCTGTTCCTAACTTAAGGGGCACATACTCACCTCTCTCATGATTTTTAAAAATGTAGTTGCTGAGTACCATTGCCTTTCTTGGTAAATTGAATCGACATAGGTTGTTCATGGTTTTAAAGACAATAACTTGCGGATTTAGGGTTATGCCAAATTAGGTCACCTTGCCACGGCCGTTCTTTCATGAGATTTTGTCGCTTTACATTTTTCTTTCGAAAAAAAATATTAATCATATGGTCAAAGTTAATGACACACAGTAGAATCTCAAGATTTCTTTATCGCGAACGAGGAAAGAAGGCTGCCATGCGCAGGACATATCATTTCGAAATCGGTTCAACGTATGCACAATAACAATGGACCAAGATGTAAAAGTATGTGAAGTGTGTTCCGGGCTGATTATTGAGTATCATTAGCCCCATTTGTTCGCTTGAGCATGTTGAGGTGATGATAATCATTGGTCACTGATATCTAGAATAAATTAGTTGACATTTTATTCCTTTTTCTAAATAATGTGCACCCCTTTCATGTGGGGGACAAAGCTTTTCCGGTTAGCAATAATATTGTTAATTTATTGAAGGAAATAGTAATCCCCAGGTCTGGAGCAACGAAAAAACAAAAAAATATTTAATTAAAAGGCCAACATTGTTCATGTACCATGGCCTATACAAGATTAACATAACAAACCAGCTCCTTTGTTCTTAGCTTTACGCGTAAATGATGTGCGCAAATAGTACGCAACACCTGCACAAAATTACTTTGACGCTTGCGTCGCATTCAGAATTGTGGCGGGCAAAAAATGTCCGTTGGCACAAGATTCAATTGAGTCGAGTACGGGCACATAGACCATCACTTAAATTATAACAACGCTGATTGTGGGTATTGCCACACGCTCAGTTAATTGGTCAATGTTTATATTTAAATTGTATAGTTTATTTCTGATTAATATGTAACTAGGTAATTCCCTTTGGATGCTGATTATTGTATTTTTTTATTTGTTTTTAAAGGAGGGCATTTTGAAGTGAAATGTTACATCGTGTCAAATTGTACTGTGTGGTACAAATTTTCTTTCTGTTAATTTCTTATTGTAACTCCTGCGATAACCTTGTATTAACCTTTCATTTTCTTCAGGTATATTAGTACATAGTCCCATAGGGAGGCATGTTTTGAAAATTATGAGTACATTTAGATTTTATATTTCATCTATCATCTAGTTTATTATTGTTCATTTTTTAAAGCTGTTCAGCAAATTTCCTATACTGTAAAAAAATATTCCTGTTATGGTAATTTACCTTTCCTGCTGGGAAATACCCGTATTTAGAACCGCATATTTGCCGGCAGCAAACATTCAAATTGAATGGCATAATCCCGTAAAATAACGTTCAATTGCTTGTAATCTGAACATTCACGTAGCGTTGCCGCGTAAACTCAATCGTTGTTTCCCCGTAGTTTTTTCGCAATTACGGGTTAGTAACTATTCCAGGGTCCGACCTCTTTTTACAATGTACGTTAAAGTATTGCTATGATATTATTGTACTGTCCACATTCCTTCAACATCGCTGTTTGTCTATTTGCTGGAGACGGTAAGAACAAATTTCCTTCCAAATGCTTCATTTTTCACTATTTGTTGTTTTTTGTCCCTACATTAACGTATTTATGGAAGATCATACTTTCTTTGATTTAAAGCTAACAAAATGCATTTCCACATTTATCCCTTTAAAGTTGTTTTTTAAATTTTTTAGTTTTTTCGTTTTTTTTAAAATCATTTTCTAATACTGAAAATAATAGACACTATATATTTTTTTATATCCAACAGCACCTTGGGGAACACAAATTGCACATCATTAAAAAAGGGCAGTGTCTATTAGAAATCGGCACTGATTTTAAGATGGGGCAGTGCCTTTATAGCTGATGTAACTGCAACGTGAACAAGCTCGGAAATCTTGGATTTATTATGGTCTCCGTCGGAGCCATCACGCCGTTGTAAACTTATAGAGTTATTGACAGAGATGAAGCCACAAATCCAATAGAGATTCATCATCTTCCGATTCATTCCCCCTTATCACCACCTCTAAACGATGATTAAACTTTTGAATAAGAGCCCTTGCTTTAATATTGGTTTCGATAACTGTTTAAGCGGCAGGGGGGGGGGGGAATTCGTTCTTTTGGACAAAAAAATCTGACGTACATGGCAGTTTAATATCTCGGTTTATTGTTTATCCTTGATGTCCTGGTCTGATCATAATTTATATCACCCGTCTGCGTGTGTGTCTAAGCGTTGTTGTGTTTTTATAGACGTATCAATATGACGTCAGCCACCACCATGTTGGTGGACAAAGAGCATACATTCAGGACTAGCAATACATTAAAGCGTCCAATCGATCCATGTTTTATCGATGCACAGGATCATTGACAGGTGAATGTATTGTAGTAATGGAATGTCGGCTACTTTCCACCAACATGCTGCTTATTGAATACGGTCTAGTAGAAGTCTTAAATATTATATTCCAAAGATAACTCTGGTTAGGCTTGCCAATTCACATTGTCATTTCCACTTTTGACTATTGCAGCCTGGCTGGATCAACTGTACTAACATCTTATGAGTCAATTCTTCAAATAGATTACTCGTATCATTTTAATCCTCTACATTAGAACTCCTGTTATAAGATATAATGTGTACACTGCATGTGGAGCAAACTTAATGATAGGTTGTATACCCATATGCAATGCTTATTTAAATCTCAAATGTCTTGCCCCGTTTACCTGTCCTCTCAGTTCACTTTTATGCACTCCGTTCATTTTTGGGTCAGAAGTTTAAACCATTCATGGAACTCGTCAAGCAAACACTGAGCGCCCTTTTATATATTTTTTAATCATTTTGAAGATTGTTTTGGCAGATTCAGCTTCTTCTCGCATATTGCCGTTTTGGTTGAGAAATATTCCGGCTCGTCTCAGGATTACCAAGTATATGATTTAGACTCGGGCTATCAATCAATAATCAATCTATTTCAATCTCAACACGCATAATCTGGTACGAGATCAATGGAAAAATAAGTGTGGAGTAGTGTTGATAATCCAAGTAAGCGCAATGCGTGATTCGTTGTGTAATCACTAAAAAGTTACTAAAGGGGAAACAAGCAAAACATTTGTAATACACCAAATATACATATTCAAATATATAGGAGAATAATAGTGGAATATAATTATGCTTCGTTACCTGATACAGGTATCTTAATGGCGATGGTACTTGCCACCTTCCGTTTCACCTCCCTCACCTAGGCTGTGTCCATTCCACTGTTTGAATGTAGCCCTCCTCACACTAATCCATCTTTTCTGGTCTTGCGCTTCTCTAGCCTATGTTGTGCCTAACTATGTTGTTAGGTCGTCTCCGCCATCTTCTTTTCCCTTTCCTCTTCTTCTTTTTCCTGGTCTCGGTTGCCACTCGATCAATCTTTTTGTCCACCTTGTATCTTCCCTGCGTGCTACATGTCCTGCCACCTCCATTTGCTTTCTTGACTCTCTCCAGATGACTAGGATGTATGTTACCTTGAGTGTTTCTGTCTGTTTCCTGGTTTCTGACTTTGTCCCGTCATGTCATAGATGAAACATTCTCTTTTCCATGGCTCTTGGGCTGTTTTAGTTTATGGTCTAGATATTTTTTTGTTTCCATGTTTTCATATGTCATCGTGGGTAGAACCCTGATCAGACACTCTCCTTTTCAGATTCATTGGCAGCTTCTTTTCACATAGGCCATCATTCTGAACTGAAACCTCTTCCGCTGTGTTGTTTTCCATTTTCACGTTTGTCCTGACGTACTTGTACTCTCTCTTTTTCACTCTGTTTGTTTTTCCACCGTTATAGAGTCGTTCGAGTTGAAATGTAATCATATATTTTGGTTTTTCCTTGTGGCATGTTTATCCAGCCTTTTTACTTTCTCTTTGATGTCATTTATTAAGCCTTCGTGTCCTTAACTGCTGTATATGAAAGCAAAATCAGCAGCAACCTTAAATTGGTTAACTTTTGTCTCAATACTGCGTGCGGATAAAAGACTACCATCTCGGCCAAAAGTCTTGGAACCCTGTCTTTATTTCTATCCGTTGTTCCTTTCTATTCGCGAGTGGAAGCTCTGTAGCGAAACATGCACCATGATTACAATAGCTCATCACCAAGGACACAGTTCAGTGGGTTGTACTTTGTACCATTGTACATGACATGACGTCTTGTGTGTCTGGGTATCATATATCATACCCAAAAACCAGGGGGTGTATTTTCTAAATACACGGGTGAATGGAACGCTACTGAACTGTGCCAAGGGAATTGAGATTTTAACTAGCTCATGATAGTGATGGCTATCTTTGGTTTGATGCTTGGAGCATGTCACGTTGATTCTCCTATGCCCCCTTTCACCAAACACATTGTCGAGAAAGATTGTAGAACAGTTTCGAACTATAAAAAAATGTCTTATTCAGACAACAAGAAGTCGTGCTCCACTAGTCCACTTCATGATAACCAAATTAAAGTCCCTTTATATTGGTATATTTAGTATTCTCCTAGTCTCTTTGATCCCTTGCACCGTCACGTGACGTATGTTTTTAACGTTTGAGTTCCCTGTTGGGACATCTCCCCGTGCTGTCTAATGTAAAGAAGTTAATATATAAAAACTGGTTGTTGTTATTATCTATATATTAAACCGGTGGTCTGTCTGTCTGTCTATCTTTCTGTCTGTGGTGTCTGACCCGGTCTATTTTCTCGGAGATCGAGGGTCGCACGGTCCTGAACCTTTGGTGGGCGGGTGCCCCGTTAAACTGAACGAAGACCGAGTTTGTATTGGTTAGTGGATCACAGGTCCTCGGGGGTCATTCGAGGTCAAAAGAGGTCAAATGGACCGCGGCTATTTGCTCGGAGACCGATGGTCGCACGTTTCTGAAACTTGGTGGGTGGGTGCCTTCTTGACCTCCGAGACCGGTTTGTATTGGTTAGTGATCAAAGGTCATAGGGGGTGCGATTCAAGGTCAAAAGAGTTCAAATGGGGTAAACGTGGTGTATGGACATTAACCTTGGAGGGTGGGGTCGATTTTTTATGCCGAAAATTTTGAAGGTCACTACAAGGTCATCGAGGTGTCATTCAGTTCAATGAGGTTAAACATTGGTTTCTCGGGACCGGGGTCGCACGTTCCTGTAACTTGGTGGGTGGGTGCCTCTTGACTTTCCGAGACCGGGTTTGTATTAGGGTGGTGGGGGTTAGTGGATCACAGGTCATCGGGGGTCATTCAGGTCAAAGAGGTCAAAGGGGTAAACGTGGTGTAATGGACATGAACTGGAGGGGTGGGTGTTCCCGATTTTTGAATGCGAAAATTTTGAAGGTCACGACAATGTCATCAGTTGGATTCAAGGTCAAATGAGGTAAACATGGTTCTCGGCGGACCGAGGGTCGCACGTCACTGTTAACTTGGGGGGTGGGTGCCTCTTGACCATCTGAAGACCGAGAGGTTGTATTGGTAGTGGATTAAAGGTCCATCAGGGGTTCATTTTCAAAGTCAAATGAGGTCAAATGGGGTACGTGGGGTTACAGAAACTTGGAGGGTGGGGTTGATTTGTTGATGCCAACAATTTTGAGTGCCACGACACGGTCATTAGGGTCATTCAAGGTCAAATGGGGTAAACGTGGTAATGGCCATGAACTTGGAGGGTGAGGTCGATTGTTGATGCAGATATCTTGAAGTCACGACAAGGTCATCAGGGGTCATTCAAGGTCCAATGAGTTAAACTTGGTTTCCTCGGAGACCAAGTTCGCACGTTCCCGAAACTTGTTGGGTGGGTGCCTCATGACCGTCCGAAGACCGCGGTTGTATTGGTAGTGGATCAAGGTCATCAGGGGTCATCCAAGGTCAAATGGGGTCAACGTTGGTGTATGGACATGAACTTGAGGGTGGGGTTGACTGTTGATTCCGAGATTTTTAAAGGTCACAACAGGGTCATTAGGTCATTCATGTCCAAAAGGAACCGCTAACCAAGATCCTGCAAGCCAGTGATCGCGAAACCCAGTTGATCGCGAAACCCGGGACCGCCGAGTATATTATTATTTATTAACAAGAATTGCGTTAAATTCCATTCGATATCCTTCTTAGATTTTTACCTTCTAGATACCGCCAATCCATTAAACTTGCTATAGATGTTCACTACTACTAAATAGATCTGGTCTGTGCACCCTCTGGCCGAAAAGTGTGTGGGGAAAAGGTAACAAAAGTGCTTCTAAGTTACAAATGAAAAAGTAGTAGAAACTGGCATTTCCTGGGCCATATTTGGTGTTAGAAATTATTTTAAGGATATCATCAGCCCATATCAAAGGCTTATGAGGCTTACAACTTAGTAATTACAGTACTAATTTTTACACCCACCCCATAGGAATATTTTGACTAGAAACCACCGTTTCAGAGGGGATCGGAACTCATCGTTGTCGTCATGTGTGGTCAACTTATGGATTCTTCTTGCTGAATGGGATGCAGAGGTCTAGCAGTCCAAGGTAATGCATAATTTAAGCGACTGAGTCACTTCATGGCAATAAACAAATAAAAACAAATAAACAAATGGCAATTTATTTGGTGGTGTGCAACCTATAATGTGTAAGTGTATGTTCCATATAACCTCTGCATGTAACCGTAGAGTACCCCGTGTATGAACTAATATGTTCCCCGGTTGGCATGCATTGTCTATCAGTGACAGGTTTTAGCGGGAGGGGGTGACATTTAATAGTGAAACCTTTAGAAGTAATTTAACAGGAATTACTGGATTTGCGTAATATTCTCGTTTCTCAGGGGTCGTCCGTCTTTTAAGCGGTCATTATTTTCCAGAAAACGTTAAGTTTCTTCCTTTCATCTATCCTTTCGCTTACACACCCCTCATCAGGTGTACACAACATGTGAAACTTGTACTTTTACTAGAGGGGTCTTTCACCTCACTCCTGCATAACCTATAACAAAATGTGTTAGCTCCCGTAGTTACGTCATTCAGATGCAATATTTAATACCGACCTCAAAGTACGTACTTGTGCTATTCAAATTGTGACCCATACTTTTATGCATACAAATCCAACATGCATGTCGTTCTTTAGATTTAGAAAGTCGCCAGAAATTTTGAATGGACTTTGCATTCCCGGAAGATGGCCGCTAATCCTAAAGGGGGAAGACCTCTATTGAATAAACTTTATTGGAACATGTAAAGTCCCACAAACTCCTTTCTTCATTTTCAGCCGCTTTTTCTCGATGAAATTCAAGCTTCATTGATTCTCGAAAGTCATAGTAAATTTACAACGCTATTAAAACATTTCCATTCCTATGGATGATACGTACTGCCATATTTGAAATAACACCGTCAGTTGTAATATCCTATCTTTACTGACCTGGGACTTTCTGTATTAAAAAGAAAGCACTTTATTTCACGCCAATTACATGCTACATAGGTTGGGACCGCTTGTTTTTGTAAGACCTTGTTCAATTTAGTTTACTTTAACTTTAAAAACGGACGCGCTATGTTTCTATTTCTATCTTCTTTCTTTCGATCTTCTACGAAGCACCCTTTACCCACTTAGCCAATGCAACCTTTTTATATCAGTCTATCAAATACAAAATAAGTAAATTGCTCTTGTCACTTGATCGCAATTCAGACCATTATATTGTCCTTAATAATTTAAAAATTGTTGTAATTTTATAAAATATTTTTCAGCACCCATAGTTTATTCTCTGACCTTTATACCTTTACTAACATTCATTGTACGTACCTTTTTTTCCTATCATGGGTTGTTTTACTGGTTTTATTTTTAATTACTCAGTGTAGAAGGTGGAAAGAGGTTAACTAATTGAATTTCTTACCACAGTCTGTATAAGCAGAATACCTAATTGTGCCAGAGCCCTCTAGTCTCTCGATTTTCATTAACATTATTAATTAACCCTAACGGTACTAAACGCCAACAAACCCCACTGAGTGAGAAAAAAATGCACCCGGATGCATTTTTTTCTCACTCAGTGGGGTTTGTTGGACAAGAAACATGGGCGCGAAATCGCTGGTCGGGCCAGCGACGCCGTCGTAGTGTGCAAATCCCCGGCCATTGGATTAGGGCCTGAAGCGCCCTGCTTCGATACTGACCCGAATTTCCGACTTTCCTCTTTCCCTAGGCCTCTTCCCATATTCCTTTGCTAGAAGGCTAGAAACAGATGGGGCATTCAACTTTAGATGCTAAGATATTAAATATTTCAGATTTTAATTTTTTAAAAGCGATTGTACATTACATTGCAGGTAAAGGCATTTTATTGCCACTTTTGGTCTTGGAAAGGACATATTCAAGAAAGAAAACGACCAACGGGATTCCAAATAAATTGAACAATTCTTCCATAATATTTGTGTAAGAGATTTCCTCTACAGACATTATTAAAATTGACTAAACTATTTGTAATCGCCCCCCGGGTGTGACCGTTGACCTATGTGGTGTGACCTTTGAAACCTCAGATTTTTTTCTTTGCTCAGCACTCTGAAACCCAGATCACAACGTCGACTGCGCTCCCCTACTTTCATGCCAATATAAGCCCCATCATGTCAAAGCATAATGAAATGCCAGACCGGACGACATACAGTATTAGTAAGATATATTTTAATGCATCAAAGGAGTAGAACCCCATTGGTACGAAGTAAACGGGATGTTTTATTTGTGTGTAAGACCTTTATGTATATCTTTTCAGATTTCACGGAACTTCTTTGTTTTCAAAACCTCTTAATATTGACAAAGAATTTGATGGCCTTAATTATTCAATAAGTGGATAAGCCCATTTACACTTGTGCTATCTTGAATTTGAGGTCATCATTGACCTTTAACTCTCCTACACACTCATCGTACAATCCAACATTACATCGTTTGGTGATAATTCAAGGTGATAAAGACAAATATGGTTGTGAACAATCTATATGTTACACCGATAGGCACACATTGAGGTCGGCGTCATTTAGCTGGGAAACACATTTTAGGTCTTGATTGAAAACCAATAGGAGATTTTATAAAGGTGTGAAAGGAAAGTGTTTCCGCACATATACTTACATGTTCCTATTTTACAGACATCAACTGTTGCTTTGAAAAAGTTTCGATCTTTCTATTTGACCTTATTTCTTATCTCTGTAAGATCAATTTTGATTGTGACCTAGTTGACTGTAACGTCTTGTTGTTTTGTGCCGTTACTGAGAATAGGGCTTACAACACGCCATTCGAATTTTTAGTTGATTGTAAAACGTAAGGGGTTCTTTAAAGGGGTTATTTTATCCATCCGATCCACGCCTCGACCCCCCCGCTCGCCATCAAACCTGAGTTTGGTATCATTGGAAGACTTTTATTATTTTTCTCATTTCATCTGTGAAACATATGGTTTGCTGAACTCTAGATCTGATGATGCTATCATATGGCTTTGTTTTACTGTTGGGCAAATATTTGTAGAGTGACCTATGGAGGATTGTTTTGCTCACTGCTCAGTGAAACTATTGTTATTTTTGGTGTATAGCTTTCGCATGAAACACAGAAAATTAATATTGTTAATCGGGGGAGGTACATTTCTAAAATATAGGTTGAGCAATTTTTAATTGTGGACGCTAGATTGCTATGCAATATTTTACTCGATACATACATGAAAATCCTGGAACGTGAATATCCATTAAAAGTCTCTTAAAGAGGATCGATCTCATGGCTTTAAATCCAGACCTGAGTAACCAGGCACAGGGTGAAGACAGAGATTCAATTCTTCAAGAAACTTAACGTCATAACGCAAAAAAGGATAATATTTGACTTTTTTGATCTCCAAATCTTAGATCCATTGATTGAGTCGCAATTCATTATCTTACTTTAAGACAAGGCTGACACGCACCTTAACCAATAACTTCCTGCATCTGGCAGGTCGCAGGAGGTTATCATTTTGAACATATTTAACCTTTGACCCCTTGCCGCAATTCATAAGAAAAGGGTCATCATTTATTTAGTATTTTAATAGCATTTGAGGCATACAAAATGGTATGGCTACTTCTATATCTGAACCTTTACCTGAAATCTGACCCGATTTTACGATTAAATTAATTAGAAGGAAAGACGGCCCGGACGGCACCTGCTTCCAGTCTAAAAAATTGATATCAAATATATAAAATATATAGCCGAATTATAATTCCCATAGCTACGGGACCAATTTTAGATAATTTTTGAGGTAATACTTGCTTGTATTTCCTTTTGGTAATACCTTCTGGGATTACCTGTATATAGAAGTTTCGAGTTTTAGGTGGCTCTGAAAAGAGCCGTTCACGACTTGTGGTGTGTCTGGGGACATTTAATTTTCCCTAGTTCTGCCGGTAAATCGTAATATATAGTACTATATCTTCTCAGACCTGTTGTACTATATATTTTGTACTTTCATATTATATATGACCGACTACGTAGTTTAATATGTTCTTGGCTGGCTATCAGAGAACCTCTATCTTAAACGTGGAGTTAACTCTTATCGTGATTCCCTTGACTTTTCTTAACAATTATCACCAAAATAAAATAATTGATACTTCTGTATACTAGTCTTTAATGAACTAAGTAGTAGCTACGTCTTAGTCTCTCGACCTCCGGAGATTGTAAGTACAGTTGAGCACCTTCTTTTAACTTGTGTGCTTTCTCCCGGAAATAACAACCCCCAAAGGAGATGTACCGGCGCTTTCAAAAAAACGGCGGGATATCGTGACTTGGCTAATTTGTGCTGTAGCTTCCTTTGTTGATGCTTGGAGCTGGTTTGTCATCCTATTTCATTGGATGAGTAGTTAGGAATCATCCGTGAAGTCCTATCCCGAAAAACCCCCCTAATTACAAATCGGAAACTATTGTCCCCCAATATCTCCAAGAGATAGTGAGGTTGTAGGCATATAAAAATAGTAGTTTGGAAAACAGTATAAATACCGTGTTCTTAATGAAAAGAGGGGGGTGGGGGGACCATGCTTGTCTGGCATGAATTGCATCGCATACACTGTTGCTCATAAAGTTGGAATATTTTTAGACCCAAAATTATTTGTATTTGAACGCCTCAGTAATCAGTAATCATATTAGAGTAGTTGAATGATTACATAATGGAGTCCCACTACCCATGTCAAGTCAATGCATGCTAATTTTGAATGCGTAACACTGCCTTGTTGAGAACTATAAAAGGCCATCCCGTCGGTTTGTTTGTCCTTTTCCCTGCTCCAAGCTTGGTGGCCATGAGCCCAAGTTTTTTCAGACGTGACATGACACAGGGGTTTTTTCCCTATGTTCTCCTCGTCTAACGGCATTGTCAATACATCGAAGAGTGCTTGCACTTCGACCTGAAGGGTACAATCAAGCCAAAGTCATTGATTTCCTCGGAATTTCGCAGAGTACGGTCTGTTAAATCCTAAAACATCATCGAGAGGTGGGTCATTTGAGGCCAGAACAATCTTCAAGAAACCACGTTTGACTACCAGACGAGATGATCGCCGACCTCTTAATCTGTGCCGTAGAACCCAGAAAATGCCAACGACCCGTATTCGTCCTTCGTTGAGAAGACATTATGAAATCAACGTTTCCCTCCACACTGTAATCGGAGATTGCTTCAGCATGGCTACCGAGCAAATACGAATAACCAAGTCCACGCCTAACCGTTCACCACATAGTTGGTCGACTTCGCTGGTCTAGGAGCAGCTCGGACACTGGGAAATGTTGTGTTTATTGATGAGAGCCGCTACATCTTTGACCATCAAGATGGAAGACAAGGTTTGTCGGTTACGTGGTGAGAACCTCCAAGATGAATTGTGTTCAGGAATCGACTCAATGTGGTGCCGGCTCAGTGATGGTAGGCCCGTACATTACTTAGGAAAACATCATTGGTGGTGCAGATGGAAACGTTAAACCGTCGTGTAGTTGGACATTCTGGAAAACCACTGCCGGCCACATTCAAGAAGGATTATGCAAACAATTCCGGCTGCAAAACGACAACGCCATGCCGCACAGGGCCGCTGTCGTAAGCACAATTTTCTTGAGGCAGATGAGGTGGAGCAGATACCATGGCCTACTTGCCCCCCTGATATGACCCCTATCGAGCATGCCTGAGGTGCCTTAGGCCGATCTATCGATGACAGGACAATCTTTCTCAAATCTCAGGGTTCAGGAACCAAAATCTACAGAGCTCAATCTCTGACCGATCAATGGACGCTCTCCCATTGACATCATAAACAACTTTTGTACAGTAAGCCTCAACGTCTCGACGCATTGATTCATCAAGGCGGCCATACTCAATATTAGTTACTGATTGACATTAGAAACACTCTATAACATTTCAATGCATGAAATCACACAAAATGTTGTAGGCTGTAAAACTGACTGATGTGGAAAAATGTAACAAAATCCTTAAATCTGCATTTCAAATACCCCTTTTTCATTTCAGCTAGGGACACATTTGTAAAGGAGTATTATAGGACTAAGTTCATGGTGCTATGTTTCGAAGAGACTGATCAATCAAGTATGGCGGTATACACCATGATATCATAAATAACTCACAGCTGTAGATTATTCCATAGACAGTTGTAAACAACTATTTTATTCTAAACAACTTGATGAGCAACTTGTAGTTTGGGTATTTTGATATGCGAATTAATTATCACTTTGTTAATTATGTATTTTTGATTGGTAGGTATAATTTGTTCTGCAACCTATGTTCATTACACTCATAATTTTACCACAATCCGGAGAAATTACGGGTGGATTACACATCATTCTGCTTTCCGTGTGCTAATTTTAACTAATAAAAATTAGTTTTTTTAAAAGGCCCTAAAACTGACACATTGCAGAATGATTTAGATTACAAATTGATAAGCAAAGAGTAAAAAAAGATAATCAACTCCAAGCTTTAAAGAGAATATAAATCACAATTGTCAGCAATCAATCATTGATTATCTGCGTTAACAGAGCATAGTGAAGCCTGTGTCGGTTGAGTGATGAAGAGGTGAAATATCCGAATATGAAATGTATCAACACTTCTTAAGTTCTACAAGAAAGAAAAAAAAACCGTACTACTTCTAGACTTGTTAAATGAATGAAGATTGCAGCAAAATATCACAGATAATATGACAATTTATTAAACTGTTCAACTTAAATCCAAAAGCACTTTTTTAAGGCGCTCCCAATTTTTCAAACATCCCGCCATGTACGCGTCAACGTTCATCCATTACGTTCCCGTGGTTCACGAAGGTCAGTGTTTAAGATCATTTTCTTGAATTTGTGCTATTCCTAATGGGCAACAGAAAGTTCACTGTTCCAGCCTGTTGTTGAATTAGGATCGGGGACCCCCGAACCAAATTCACAAAATCGTGGTGTCTCTTAAGAAAATGTACTATTATTGCTTTAACTGGAGTACCATGAGTCACAAATGCCTCATGGCGTGACTGCGCCCGTGCCTCACCGGCCAGTTACGCCAGGGAATCTACTTTACAATCTCTAATCTTTGATTCGACCCCAAATGGTTTTCAAAGTAGTTTTGAATTTCCAATGTTTAAAAAGCAAGGCATCTAGTTGATTTGTTGGAAAGCGCCTAATAGCTAGGATGACCAAGTTTTTGAGTATCATATCACCAAACCCGAATCATTCTGTTCAGTTGAAACATTTTATGTTACTAGTGCGTAACATGATCTTATTTCTGTCAAGGGCAACCAACTGCGGGAGCCGCAAACTGAGCCGAAGGACAGCACAGTCAACTACAACCATCTTCCTTTCGCGGCAGGATTAAGGCAGTAGTACGAGACGCCGACTGAGATTTTAAACAGCCACCTAGGATATGACCTTTGGGAAGTTGAAAGAAGGCTTCAGTATGTCATTCTGACATAGTTCTAGAACTAGAAAGTCGTAGTTGAGAATCTGGATTGCTCGATGTCATTGACTTGTAACCTGATAAACTAAAGGTTTGTTTTTTTGTACTTTGCATAAAAAACCAGCGTCAGACTATCATTGTTAATAGTGCCACTTTGCCAGGTTATGTTACTCCAGGAGATTGGAGAAAGCTTGCATCGAAGGTCTGGTTTACTTGGCCAGACCCGTTCTCCAGAACAACCAAAGCATGAGAGAGTACAAAAGATCACCTGCAGAAAAGAATGCCACACCATACAGTGAAAGGTGCAGTATGTACTCTTCACATGTGGATGATCGGAAGGCAAATAAGATCATTCCCCAATTTACCTTCCGTGAAAAAGACCCTATACAATAACTACACAACTTACCGTGGAGCACCGCGCTTACAAGGTCAATTACATTCACCTATGATTTAATTTCAGAAATGTCGAAATTTTACAGGTGGGTTGATTATTATGTATCTGTTATTTCTACCATGGGGAAGAATATTTAGGCAAATGCCAATTCCAGGATAACAAATGAAGGGCACTGTTAATGAAAGCTGCAACTGTGGGAATCAAACAGGTGGTTTATTGATTCTGGAATTTTTGTTAGAGTAGAACAAGTAGAACATTCTCTAAAGCACTGTCCAAAAGCAAGGTATAGGAGAAAGAAACATGGTAGTCTCTTTATAGTTATAGGCCGGAATTATTTCAATTCCATGCAGCTCACGAATACATCAATGTACAACTATATTAGAAATGTAGATATTGCAATGTGTCCAAATTATGGTTAGGGTACTTCAC